>JAWNPK010000015.1:0-45909 GCA_035047565.1 Drosophila mulleri
TTCAAAGCACAAGTCTATAGTATTTGAAATACGCCTGTTACAAACTTAGTGGTGCGGGGGTGGATATAAGGATGGGGGTGTGTGAAATATAACAAAAATCGAAATTATATAAAGTACTAAAAGTTAGAGACACTAGCTCTAAAGATGTAGGACATATCATTTTCTAACTGCATTTCGATAAGGTTTTTATCGATAAAAAAATAACGAGATGAATTATCGTTTAGTAATAAACTTGATATGCGCGCTGTATATACGGACATCTGAAATTGACGGGGTTCAAACATGCGGACAGACGGACGGACGGAAAGGGCCAAATCGACTCAACTCGTCGCCCTGATCAAGAATATATATACTTTGTGGGGTCTGTCACGCCTCCTTCTGCCTGTTACATACTTTTAACAAAACCATTATACCCTGATTTCCCATTTTCAATGGGTTCAGGGTATGAAAACGAAAAAAGAAGAACAAATAAAAACAAAACAGCTAAAAAATAAAAAAAAAACAAGTTGATGCAATTGCGGAAGCACAAGAAATTGCATTTGTATTCGAATCGTTTTAAGTGTATGACGCAGGAGGCAACAAATGAGAGTTTGCATTGCAATATTCAATATAAATATTTATATTGGTATACATATGTATCTATACGTATGTATGTATATATGTATGTATGTGGGAAAATAAATTAAGTAAAGCGAATTTATTGCTTTGCATTTACAAAAAATTATCAATCAACTAGTAATATTTGACTTTTATATTATATAAACATATTTCATAATAATTTAACTTTTTCTGCTGACTTTTTTTTTCATAATTATCATGCTTGATCTACCATTCTATCTTTTTTGCGTTTTATTACTGCTTTAATGATTCTTCAGATACTTTTAGCATAGTATTCTGGTACTTATTACGGAAGATCACTTTAGCTGTTCTAGATAGTGTAATTATGGGCTGTGGGCTTATTGGTAAGACTTGAACAAATATGTACATATGTATATCATAGTTAAAAGTTTCTTGAGACTTATTTTTATACCCTGAACCCATTGAAAATGGGATATCAGGGTATAATGGTTTTGTTGAAATGTATCTAACAGGCAGAAGGAGGTGTGGCGGACCCCCACAAAGTATATATATTCTTGATCAGAGTGACGAGCTGTGTTGATTTAGCCCTGTCCGTCTGTCCGTCTGTCCGTCCGTCCGTAGGTATGAACGCGTCGATTTCAGAAGATATACGAGCTAGAGACTTGAACTTTTTTTAAAATGACCGCATATACAGCGCGGATATCGAGTTTATCACAAAAAATCGATAACACATCCCGTTATTTTTATCGATAAAAAACCTTATCGAAAGTCAGTTATAAAATTATATATCCTACATCTTTAGAGCTAGAGTATCCAAATTTTAAATGTAGATTTAAATGTACGTTATAGAATATCGATTTTTGTTAAATTTCACCCCCGCCCTTATATCCACCCCCTCACCCATAATTTTGTAAAACGCGAATTTCAAATACTAGCGACTTGAGCTTCATATACGCATATAAATGATGAAAACACAATCTGAAAGTTTCATGAAGAACGCACATCTACAAAAAAAGTTATCAAACAATTAAGTTCCTATAGTAAGCCCACACTGCAGCCCATGCGTGCGCGCCTATGTGTGTCTATGTATGTGTGTTTGCGTGTGTATGTGTGTGTTTGTATAAGCAGAAAAAAGACGTTAAAAATTATTGAATGGCTGTTGCTCGAAGGGTTCAGGGGATCTCGTAGTCGAGCAGTCTCGACTAGAGCTTTCTTACTTGTTTTCAAATTTAAATTTCTTTTCTTGGGGCGTTTTGCCTGGTTAGAGAGCTCTTAAGAAACGAAAGATGTTTGCTTGAAAAAATTTTGTATTATTATGCTGTCAAAGACTTTTAGGATTCAAAGGATATTTCGTATTCGTGGATAGATTTCGTGTAGTATTGTCAATTTCATTCCGTTTCAGTTAAATGAGAACAGGGGAAATAAATTCATAACTTCAGATAATATTTAATTAATAGAACTATATAGTTGCAGTTATTCGTGGCATCAGGTGTCAACAACCAGAGATAAACTTTTTTCTCTTCCTTTCTTTCTCTTTTCCTCTCTCGCTCTCTTGTCTCTGCCTTTCGCTCCTTCTTTTTATATAAATTTTAACTTTGGATGATAATCGAGGCGAAAGTTGAATCCAAAAACTTTGTTATTTTATGAAATTGCGTTTGTTTTGGTTTCGTTTGCGCATTCGAGGCAGCCAGAAAGGGTATATGCGGTTACTTGGCATAATTATAAATATATTGTATATGTATGTACATATATATGTATATATGTATGTACATATACATATATGTAAAAAGCTTAAATCGAGCTGAGTTTTTGTGATACTTAAAGTGCGCGCGAGTATGAAACAGTTGGTAGCATAACGCCGCTACTTTCATTTACCTGTCCACCCGCCGCCCACTGGCCACGCCCCCAAGTATTCACATCTTGTAGCTTATCAGCTGTTGCCGCAGTAGCACGAGCAGCAGCTGCGGTTGGGCTTTGGGGTCAAGTTTGCAAGAGCTCTTAGAGCTGCATATGCAGCAGCCAACCACGCCCCCTCTTCCCACAACCTCATCTCTCTATTTTTCAGTCTCTTGGTGCTGCATTTCAGGTATGTGTGTATGTGTGTGTGTGTATGTGGCAATGCAATTTTATGGGCAACTGAAGAACACTTCGGTTTGCTTTTGAGGCAATGACTTTTACACATCGCAGCACATGGCTGCCCAACTACGTTTGTGTATGTGTGGGCGTGTGTGTGTAAGCGCTCAATTGTAGCCAGCATCAGTGAGCGCGTGTAAAATCGTAAAGCAACTTACACAATTGACTCGAAACTCGACGTCAAGAAACTTGCCTTACCGGATTTCGGATGCTGACCCAGTTAGCAAACAGACAGCCGTCAATCGTTCCCCCACCCCCCAACACACCTCGCCTTCCCCCTGCCAAACAAATAACTCCCCCCACCTGCTCTCCTTGGCCCACAAGCCAAACGCCTACGCTCACACCTGGCATGTGGACTGTGGGCAATAGACAAGCACAGCTTTTCTCTCACTCTCTGCCCTCCTCTCGCTGTCTCACTCTCTGCATGTCTCTCTCACTCTCTCTCTCTCTCTCTTCGTCTCTTGTTCTCTTTTACACTTTGCCTAACGTTTTGTGCTCTCCTCTTTGTATTGATTTCCGTTTTATACAACAAATTCATGGCTTTGGAATGTTGGCGTTTGACTCTCTCAGTGTGTGTGTGTGCGTGTGTGTATATGTGTTAGCATACAAGTAAAGTAATAAGTAACTTCTTTTTCGGCTTTAAGAAGAAACTGGAAATTCTGGCGCCCATTTTGCTGGATTCTGTGACCCAAAAAAAAAAAGAAGAGAGAAAAAATAAATAGGGAAAAAGCCAGATCTGGGGGCAGACGTGTATACATATGTATGTATCAATACACACACACAGATGCATGACATAAAATTATGACAATGTGTCGATGTGGCAGCAACCGAAAGAAAGCTATTAGAGAAGAGGCGAAACAGTCTAGGCTTAAGCTCCAGCTAAATGTGTGAAAAAATGTCTATTTCTATTTATAGTTAATAATAAAATAAAAAACACAAACAAAAACAACTGTTTTTAGCTATGTATAGAGTGAAACGTCTAGTGGAAATTCATTGATGAAAAACAAGTGGAAATTTGAGAGAAGAAAAAGTGATGTTTTTCTTTCTTTAAGAATTGTTGGCCTTATTTAATAGTTTTCTAAACTATTGTGACCCAAGAGAGGAAAATAGGTAGAAGTAAATTATCTCATTAACTAAGCATGGATAGCTTCAAGAAAATTTGTGGAATTTCATAGAGCTTTACGATTGCCTAAAGCTCCAGCATAGTATATAGAGTTAACATGTGGAGAATCAAGTTATCAAGTCAACACAAATATAAAACTTAACTCCGGATTCATGAAACTTGCATGGATGCGGAACCAGTATATCTGGGCATTAAAACCATCCAATAAAAAATGTACATATGCATAAAAAAATGTATACATACATATGTATGTATATATGTATTTATTTAAACATATTTTCAGCTCGACTCTCAAGTTCGCTCTTATTCGTTTCGCCAGAAATCGAATTGTTGGTAAACATAGAGTTAGTTCAATTATTTTTTACTGGGGAAAAGGCAGCTTTCCAGTGATTTAGCTGGAAGCGAAATGGAAACGCTTATTGCGTTAAGAAAATTCAGTTTTCGTCTAAATTTGAGTCGAAGCATGTATAGATGCATGTGCCGATTCCAATTCGTTTCTTTGATAAAGATGCTTACGCCCCCAGTTGATGGCCCCATGTGAAGAGCCGCCCCCTAAAAAATTCTTGGTAGTTGGACACGAACTGTGCTGTGCTGCTCAAACTGTGGCTGTTTTGGTCGTTCGACTGTTGCCACAGTATGTATGCGTTTCGATTTCTGGTTTATTTCGAAACTGCCGTTAAAAACTCAATTCTGCTTAAACTGTAGACAGTTGTTATTCATATATGTATGTATGTACATATTTAAAATTTTATCAATAATTTTCATTTAATTTCTTGCAACACTTTTGGCTATTTGTCATTCCATTTCATTCCACACCACTCTCTCTCTCTCTCTCTCTCTCATTATGGTTTTTTGTTTATCAGGTCAGGTAGTATAATGACGTTAACGCAATGCATGAAAACACGTCAAAAGTGACATCTACATACACATATTCATGCCTGTCCAAAGTTTAAAAATAACAAACACACATACACACAATTCCATTGCCGGCGACAAAGTTTATTAATAATATAAATGTACATATATATGTATGTATGTATGTTAAAAATGTTGCCGAGCTGTTCTACAAATGTATCTTAGCGTTGCGCTTATTGCATAAATGCTCTGCTCAGCTGCCCACCTGCCCTTCGTCAAAAACAACAAAAACAGCGAATAAAAACAAAAGCAGAAACAGACACGAAAAACGCAACGCTGACGACGCCAACGTCGTGACGCGTCGCTGCTTCTGCTGCTGGTGCTGCTGATTCATGGCTTGTGTTTGGCTCTCAGATGAGCAGCTGTGGCCGACAAGCTGGCAAACAAAGGTGCGACCAGAGTGGAGTGGAGCAGGCTGAAACAGTTTGGCAGCCATTGCATGTAGTTAACACTTACTTCAGTTCAACGCCAGCGTCGCACATACACGTGCGCGTATGTGTATGTATGTGTGCGTGTAAACAAATCAAATTTGTTACAAGAACCCAAAAAAAAAAAAAAAAAAAAACGGAAAAAATAAAGATGCACAAGCACAGAACAGCACAAGGAACGGAAAAAAATAAAATACGCGTTAGAACGAAACGAAACAGCAATGAAACGCTGGCGCAGCCGCAACAGCAGCCAGCGCAGTCGTCAACGCACGCGCGCGCGCGCTCACAGCCAGACCAGAAAGAGGCTCCAAATATATGTATGTATGTACATATGTATGGAATATGTGGGGCGCACGGGTAGGGCGCAGGGCAAAAAGACCGCCGGCACGAGACGACAGAAAACGGCAAAGGCACGGCGCGGCGCGGTACTACACGACACAACACGAATGGAAACGAATCGAATTGCAGCAGAGCGAACAAGCGATGCTCTTGAGACGACGCTACGACAAACGGCGACTGTTGCCACACAACTGATGCGATTAGTTGGCGCTGCACAGCGTCAAAGCCGCAGTTAGCCCCAAATGAGCAGCGAGCAGCGAGCAGCGAGTGGAGAGCGGTGAGCGACGATGCGACGGCCAGAGCGGGAGCGCAAAGCGTTTGAAGCTGACCACAAAACGATTGCAAAAACAAAAGCGTCACAAAACAAAAGCTGCGCGCGATGCCCAAGCCAGTTTTAGAGAGCGCGGAGAGAGAGAGCGAGCGAGCAAGTGAATGAACGAGTGAGAGTAACAGTAGAGAGTACGTAATGAGGTGCTTACAGTTGAGCAGCCACTGCAACTTGGTAAGCCAAACAGCTGATAACAGCAACATAACCCATAACAGAATAACAGAATACTATATGCCCTCAACTGGTTAACATAACAGCGCAGTTTTAGCATCACATTGATTAGATAAACCAAAAATTTAATTTAATAAAGTACGGAACTTACCCAATCTGGAATCATTCTTCTTGCGCACACGCAAACAAATTGTACAGGATTTGATGCACTGTAAAGTGAATTAAGAAATCAGTTAATTTGCTTACGCTTTAGATCATAAGCAACATCTGATTGCTTACATCGTGGATATGGCGTATGGCTTCCGTGCGTGATATATTATCCAGGCTGAGTCCATTGACCTCGAGTATCTCATCGCCCACTTCCAGATTATCGCGATCGGACGGTGAGCCGTATAATTTAATTTTACCCTCAGCATTCTCAACAAGTATGATAACATAGCCCGATAGTTCGACAACTTGTTGCTGTGAAAGAACGAGAAAGATAGAGAGTAATGGAATGAATCAGTGAGAGCGAGAGAGGCAGGGTGAGCGAGAGAGTGAGGAGAGTGTGAATATAATTATATTATGCTTGTCCAGAAAATGTTGTCCTTGTGCTCAAGTTTTCAATGCTGTCTCATAAAGTCATTTGCATAAATGCTACAAAATGCTCCGGTCATGGGCCCCAGGTGAGGAACTGACCCACAAAAAAACAAAAAAAAAAACAAGTAAGAAAGCTCTAGTCGAGACTGCTCGACTACGAGATCCCCTGAACCCTTCGAGCAAAAGCCATTTGTATAATTTTAAGCGTCTTTCTGCTTATACAAACACACGCAAACACACATACATAGACACACATAGGCGCGCACGCATAAACACGCATGGGCTGCAGTGTTTGTCTTACTATGGGAACTTTATTGTTTAATAACTTTTTTTGTGGACGTACGTTCTTTATGAAACTTTCAAATAGTGGTTTTATAATTACTATGCGTATATTTACCAAAGCTCAAGTCTCTAGTATTTTAAATACGCCTTTTACAAAGGTGAGGGTGAGGGCGTGGATATAGGGGTGGAGGTAAATTATAACAAAAATCGAAAGTCTATAAAATGCATGTGAGTCTACATTTACAATTTGGAGACTCTAGTTTTAAAGATGTAGGAGTTACAATTTTATAACTGACTTTCGATAAGGTTTTTTACCGATAAAAAAATATCGGGACGAGTTATCGATTTTTAGTGATAAACTCGATATCCGCGCTGTATATACGGTCATTTAAAAAAAAAAGTTCAAGTCTCTAGCTCTTATATCTTCTGAAATCGACGCGTTCAAACATACGGACAGACGGACGGACGAACGGACGGACAGACAGACGGACAGGGCTAAATCGACTCAGCTCGTCGCTCTGATCAAGAGTATATATACTTTGTGGGGTCTGCTACGCCTCCTTCTCCATGTTACATACTTTTAACAAAACCATTATACCCTGATTCCCCATTTTCAATGGGTTCAGGGTATAACAAGTAAGAAAGCTCTAGTCGAGACTGCTCGACTAGGAAATCCCCTGAACCCTTCGGAGAACTGATAAAAGAAAAAACAAACATGCATAGACACACACACATAGGCGCGCACGCATAAACACGCATGGGCTGCAGTGTTTGTCTTACCATGGGAACTTTTTGTTTAATAACTTTTTTTGTGGACGTACGTTCTTTATGAAACTTTCAGATTGTGGTTTTATCATTACTATGCGTATATTTGCCAAAGCTCAAGTCTCTAGTATTTGAAATACGCCTTTTACAAAGGTGAGGGTGAGGGGGTGGATATAGGGGTGGGGGGTAAAATATAACAAAAATCGAAACTCTATAAAATGCATATGAGTCTACATTTAAAATTTGGAGACTCTAGTTATACCCCTGAACCCATTGAAAATGGGAAATCAGGGTATAATGGTTTTGTTGAAGGAGGCGTGGCAGACCCCACAAAGTATATTTATTCTTGATCAGGGCGACGAGCTAAGTCGATTTGGCCCTGTCCGTCTATCTGTCTGTCCGTCTGTCCTTATGTTTGAACGCGTCGATTTCAGAAGATATAGAAGCTAGAGACTTGAACTTTTTTTTAAATGACCGTATATACAGCGCGCATATCGAGTTTATCACCAAAAATCGATAACTCGTCCCGTTATGTTTTTATCGATCAAAGCCCTTATCGAAATGCAGTTATAAAATTATATCTCCTACATCTTTAGAGCTAGAGTATCCAAATTGTAAATTTAGATTGATATGTACGTTATAGAATTTCGATTTTTGTTCAATTTCACCCCCCCCCCCCCCCCCCCTCCCATTATCCACCCCCCTTACCCATAAGTTTGTAAAAGGCGCATTTCAAATACTAGAGACTTCAGTTTCGGAACATACATGCATATTAATGATAAAACCACAATCTAAAAGTTTCATGAAGAACGTACGTCCGGAAAAAAAGTTGCATTAAACAATTAAGTTCCCACACTGCAGCCCATGCGTGCTCTCCTATGTGTGTCTATGTATGTGTGTTTACGTGTGTATGTGTGTTTGCTGTTGCTCGAAGGGTTCAGGGGATCTCGTAGTCGAGCAGTCTCGACTAGAGCTTTCTTACTTGTTTTAAAGATGTAGGAGATATAATTTTATAACTGACTTTCGATCAGTTTTTTTATCGATAAAAAATAACGAGGTGAGTTATCGATTTTTTGTGATAAACTCGATATCCGCGTGCTATATACGAGCATTTTTAAAAAAACTTGAAGTCTCTAGCTTCTATATCTTCTGAAACCGATGCGTTCAATCATACGGACAGACGGACGGACAGGGCTAAATCGACTCAGTTCATCGCCCTGATCAAGAATATATATACTTTGTGGGGTCTGCCACGCCTCCTTCTCCCTGTTACATACTGTAACAAAACCATTATACTCCTGATTTCCCATTTTCAATGGGTTCAGGGTATAATGAATCTGAAGTCTCTAGGATTAATAGTGTTCAAATTAGGCTGAAAAAACCATATCAATTTATCGATTATTCTCGATAAAAAAGATATTGGGCAATTGATCGAAAAAATATGATAAACTCGTATTGCGTATGGTATACACGAGTCTACATGCAAAATTTCAGCTCTCTAACTCTTATAACTTCTTAGATCGACGCACTCATACAGACGGACAGACGGACGGACGGACAGACGGTTAGGGCTATATCGACTCAGCTCATCGCCCTGATCAAGAATATATATACTTTATGGGGTCTGCGATGATTCTTTCTGCCTGTTACATACTTTTCACAAAACCATTATACCCTGATTTCCCATTTTCAATGGGTTCAGAGTATAAAAAGAAATTAATTATACATAAAATGCGGGCCCCATTGACTAACTCAGCTCAGCCAAGCTCAACACCTACAGCGCCTCCTGCTCGTATTTTTGCTCCTGCTCCTCCTACGCAGTTGCCACAGCAGGAGTCGTAATTTCTGCTTCTATTCCTGCAGCGTAGGCGTTCAATTTGTCCGTGTGTGTGTGTGAAGTTTTTGGACCATTATTACTTGGGCTGGCTCGTTATGTTAATTACAACAAATTATGCTCGTGTGGCAATGCGTTAGACTAGCCCCAACCCCACCACCAACAGCCTCAAGCAGCCGCCCCAAAACCCCAAGCACAAATATCTCGAGAATGCTTATGTGAGTATGTCCATGCTCGTGTGCGTGTGTGTCCGTGTATGGTTTTCATTTCTCAAGCTTGAGTTACGTTTGGGCATCTGCGTTCGACAAACATGTTGTTCATTTGTTTGATTTGTTGCTTTCTTTTACAGTCAAACATTTACAGTTGGAGGGGAATTATCTGGCTAACAGTCAGTCAGTTAAGACGTCAATCGAATTCTATATATTCATAAAATAAGGAGAGAGAGGGAGGGAGAAAGAGAGAAATAGAGAGGGAGAGAAAGAACACTCTGTCTCTTTCTTTCTCTCTATCTATATATACGAATATGTATGTTTTTATACATATGTATATGCCTAATAAGAATCCTATTGATAGAAATACTCTAAAGAGACTATTCGATTTTCAATGCAATATAATTAAATATATATTTCCGATACATATATACATACATACATATATCTCATTTGACATACAGAACCTATCTGCTTTAATATCCCGTTTATAGAGTATTCAGATTTATAGAGTATTCAGATTATTCCTCATTTCTCCCTGAAATCTTAGAAACTTTTATCAAAGTCTTTCAACCGAGAAAAACGAACTGACTCATAGCATCAATTCAAAGTTTCTTCATCTTCCTAAAATGTGTTTTTATACTCGTTCACGGAGCAAAACAGAGTATATTGGCACACAATGTATGTTACGAATTGCCAGGATCAAAAGGGTACGCCCCTTAAATTAGTGGAAGAACGGGAAAATTGATCTTGTATAACTTAAGAAACTGCGAATCAAACAACATTCTCTATTGAAAGATGAAAGACATACCAATTGGGAGCGTTCCACACAATTCAAATTTATATCTTGCATAGTTATGGAGCCACAACGTGGGAGCCGTGAGATTATACTCGTCTAGACAATCCTGGCAAATATGCCGTGGCTGTATTTTCGACACTTTTCATCTTGACTCTTTATAGACTGACTGATGTCAGGTAGAAGGAGGCGTGGCAGACCCCATAAAATAGATATATTCTTGATCAGGGCGATGAGCTGAGTCGATAAAGCCCTATCCGTCTGTCCGTCCGTGTGAACGCCTAGATCTCAGAAGTTATAAGAGCTAGAGAGCTGAAATTTTGTAGACTCGTGTATACCATACGCAGTACAAGTTTATCATATTTTTTTTGGATAACTCATCCGATATCTTTTTTATTGAGGATAAAATGCTTTGGAATTTACACACATTTACCCATTATTATTACGTTCTGAAAGTTTCATTAAGATTGTATGTGTATGCATGTGTACGTATGCATGTGTGCATAAAAGAAGTGCAGAATGATTACAATATCAGCTTGGAGAGTTCAGGGTATCTGCTAGTCGAGCAGGCTCGACTAGAGCCTTCTTACTTGTTATACCCTGAACCCATTGAAAATGGGAAATCAGGGTATAATGGTTTTGTTAAAAGTATGTAACAGGGAGAAGGAGGCGTGGCAGACCCCACAAAGTATATATATTCTTGATCAGGGCGACGAACTGAGTTGATTTGGCCATGTCCGTCTGTCCGTCTGTCCGTCCGTCCGTCCGTCTGTCCGTATATTTGAACGCGTCGATTTCAGAAGATATAAAAGCTAGAGACTTCAACTTTTTTAAAAATGCTCATATATAGCACGCGGATATCGAGTTTATCACCAAAAATCGATAGCTCACCTCGTTATTTTTTTTTTCGATAAAAAACCTTATCGAAAGTCAGTTATAAAATTATATCTCCTACATCTTTCAAGCTAGAGTCTCCAAATTTTAAATGTAGACTCATATGCATTTTATAGAATTTCGATTTTAGTTACAATTTACCCCCACCCCTATATCCACCCCCTCACCCTCACCTTTGTAAAAGGCGTATTTCAAATACTAGAGACTTTGGCAAATATACGCATAGTAATAATAAAACCACAATTTGAAAGTTTCATAAAGAACGTACGTCCACAAAAAAAGTTATTAAACAATAAAGTTCCCATAGTAAGACAAACACTGCAGCCCATGCGTGTTTATGCGTGCGTGCCTATGTATGTATGTATGTATGTATGTCCGCGTGTGCATGTGTGTGTTTCTTTTGTAAGCAGAAAGACGCGAAGAATTATTGAAATATCAGTTCTCCGAAGGGTTCAGGGGATTTCGAGCAGTCTTGACTAGAACTTTCTTACTTGTTAAATATACATATGTAACAGAAAGAAGGAAGCGTGACAGACCCCATTAGGTATATTTTGTATTGATATATTGATTCATTTATACTAATATTTTGATGTATTCATATATTGCTATAATGCCATATTTAATTTTTGAATGCTATCGATTAAAACATTTATCGAAAATAAGTTATACAAAAAATTAGATATCCTCCATCTGTGTGTTATTTCATCGTAGAATTATTGAAATATCTATTCCTCAAAGGGTTTAGCGGTTCGTAGTAGTCGAGCAATTTCAACTTCAGCTTTCTTACTGATTAATATTGAGACCATTAAGTGTTCGATTTACATCTGTACGTCGCATGAAGGCGTGAATATTACTATTTAAGAGTTAAAGACTGAAACTCTGGGGAATTGCGCATAGGACTAACATAGGATTGAACAGAGAGACCCATACGAAAAACTGGAATATATTGATTTTTGATGGATGTGGATGGAAGGAGAGTGAGGGGGAGGGATGGTGCACGCTGTGCTTAAGTGCAAATGGCAAATGTCAGTGAGCCTTACGAAATGGGGCGTGGCACAGAGGTCGCTGCGGCAATTGCGGCCAAACGCGCTGCGCTCGATGCACAATACAAAGAGGCGGCGATTGGGCGTGGTGCGCGAGTGCAATTGTTGTTAGACACAGGAGCTCGACAGCACGCGGCATGCAGCAACGGCAACAACAGTCAATAAACAAATGAACAAACAAACAAACTGCGCAAAACCCTGGGCGAGGTGAACACTAGTCGAGTTGTGTTGGCAAACAGCCAAAGAGCAGGGCACAGGACAATACTACAAAGCAAATGGGCGCTAAAGTTGCAGGTGCAACCGCAGCAACAGCAACAACTGCAGCAAAAATTGTTGACAACTTGACATTTGATAGTCGTCTCAAAAAAACATTGTGTATATGTACTTTTCTCTTAATTTTTTTTCTCGCGCTTAATGCGATTAGGCAACAACAACAATAATGGCAACAACAATAATAACAGCAACAATAACAACGACAACAATAACCTGCAACAAAAGTCGGCCAATTGCTGCACAGCTGGCCGCCAGGGGGCGCCAAACTCAACGACGAAAGCAAGAGCTAAACAACAAGCAAACAAATCCAAAACAATTTCAGTGCCCTCGAATGGGAAGTGGCCGACTAGCGAATACCCAGCGTTGCTGTTACAATTGTGCGAACCATATCTAGATTCTTCGTAAGGCCCGCCGCACACTCAGAAGAGCTGCGATATCGAGGAAAAGAGATCGATAGCCGAGCAATATTGAGTAGCTTTACTGTAGCTTCTGTAGTCTGCGAATTAGCTGAGAGACAGACGCATTGGTGGAGAGTTCACGCCCACTTCTTCATGTAACATCCGTCTATAGAAAATGCATATACCCTGTATTAACTTTAGAGTACATACAAAACCGGCGGCATAATTATTGACGCTTCAGCGCCGGATGCGGGCACTCAACACATATACACCCCCTCTCCACCCCACCCCACACCCATACTCAACACACACACAGTCATAGATATAGAGCAAGCATGTAACACATGGCATACACTGGGGGCCATGCGTGGAGGACAATCGGCGACATGGACTCGGAACTGGAGCAGCCTCCATCGCAGTCGCAATCGCAATCGCAGTCGCAGGCGCACCCACATGACAACAACCTGCAGAAACCCACTCACCCACCGAGCCACCCTTTAAGCCACCAACCCACCCACCGCTGCCGCCTCTGCGCCACTCGAATGAAAAATGACAGCAATTACGCTTAAATTATGCGATTGTTTTCATATGAGCGTCCTTGTCAGTTGTTTTGCTGCTGTTTTACTTGAAACTCATTTCACACATTGACAGCGGCATGAAGATAGAGAGCGACGGAGACAGAGAGAGAGAGAGAGAAATTACTTTAAACAAGAAAAAATTGCCCTAAACTCAACAATTAATGGGCAGCTTCTTAGTGGAGTTTGGTGTTGGATACTGCGAATGTTGCATGTGGTCAGAGCGACTGAGAAAAAATGAATAAATGAGTAGAAGGCAAAGAAGAAGAGGAAGAGGAAGTGGAAAAGGGAGAGCAAGCAGGCAGAGCACAAACATACTTAGTGCAAAATGTAGCTCTTAAAAACTCAAGGGAAAAGCACTTTGTTAAAAATTCAAGCATTCATTTTGCTTTCTTTTTCTCTCGTCTCTTTCCTCTTTCCACTCTTCTCTTTTCTCTGATTCCCCTTAACTAAAAAATATTCAGATCTATTTGGATAATTCTGGGATAATATAAGTAAATTTGTCCATTTCAAACGCCATTTCGAAAGAGAATAGAAAGGTAAGTCTGACCAGCGGCTCAGTGGTGCTCGACTAAATGATACCCTAAGCTCCCAATCCAAAATCCCAATTAATACTGTGTTGAGCCGAAATATGTTAGTCATATCGCTTCATATTTCTACTTCAAAAAAATTAAAAAATAAGAATTATTTTTTGATAAATTAAAAAAAAAAAATTTTTGATTATTAAAATTAATTTTTATTATAACAAGTAAGAAAGCTCTAGTCGAGACTGCTCGACTACGAGATCCCCTGAACCCTTTGAGCAACAGCCATTTCAATAACTTTTAGCGTCTTTCTGCTTATGCAAACACACACATACATACGCAAGCACACATACATTGACACACATAGGCGCACACGCATAAACACGCATGGGCTGCAGTGTGGGCTTACTATTGGAACTTAATTGTTTAATAACTTTTTTTGTGGATGTACGATCCGTCTGCCCGTATGTATGAACACGTCGATTTCAGAAGATATATGAGCCAGAGACTTGAACTTTTTTTTTTTTAATGACCGTATATACGGTGCGCATATCGAGCTTATCACCAAAAATCGATAACTCATCCCGTTATTTTTATCGATAAAAACCCTATTGAAAGGCAGTTATTAAATTATATCTCCCACATCTTTAAAGCTAGAGTCTCCAAATTTTAAATGTAGATTGATATGTACGTTATAGAATTTCGATTTTTGTTAAATTTCACCCCTCACCTCTATATTCATCCCCTCACCCTTAAATTTGTAAAACGCGTATTTCAAATACTAGAGACTTGAGCTTCGGCATATACAAGCATAGTAATGTTAAAATCATAATCTTAAAGTTTCATAAAGATCGTACATCCACAAGAAAAGTTATTAAACAATTAAGTTCCCATGGGAAGCCCACACTGCAGCCCATGCGTGTTTATGCGTGCGCGCCTATGTTTGTATGTCTATGCATGTGTGTGTATTTTGTAAGCAGAAAGACGCGAAGAATTATTGAAATATCAATTAAGGGGATTTCCTAGTCGAGCAGTCTCGACTAGAGCTTTCTTACTTGTTTTTAAATGAATTTAATTACATTTTATTTAGAGTCTAAAAAAAAGCTCCTTTCAATCACTTGAACTTAAGCTAACATCTAACTGAAGAAATTAAATATAAATTTAATGAAGAGATAAACTTGAAAACTTAAAAATAAACCGAAAGAATTTCAGATTTAAAACTTTAATGAACTGACTCAAGTGAGCCGCATGAATTGCATGAACTGCAAAGCGTGAATTGAACTACTAGCTAAAGCGCATAGCTGTCTTGGCATTCCTTCCACACGTTTTTTGAGTTTTTATACCCTGAACCCATTGAAAATGGGAAATCAGGGTATAATGGTTTTGTGAAAAGTATGTAACAGGCAGAAGGAATCATCGCAGACCCCATAAAGTATATATATTCTTGATCAGGCCGATGAGCTGAGTCGATATAGCCCTGTCCGTCTGTTCTTCCGTCCGTCCGTCCGTCCGTCCGTCCGTGAGTGCGTCGATCTCAGAAGTTACAAGAGCTAGAGATCTGAAATTTTGTATGCATACTCGTGTATACCATACGCAGTACGAGTTTATCATCTTTTTTCGATAACTCATTCGATATCTTTTTTATCGAGGATAATCGATAAATTGATATTGTTTTTTCAGCCTTATTTGAACACTATTAGACCTAGAGACTTCAGATTTACTGTGTATATACATTTCATGGATGCACATTTACAGATTTTGGATACCACGCCCCCTTCGCCCCCAATTTGTAAAAAACGTATATCAAGTACTAGAGACTTGTGCTTTGGAATGTACATACATATACACATTATGATTACATTCAGAAAGTTTCATTAAGATTGTATGTCTACAAACAAAGTTATTCAAATTATAAATTCTCATAATATTGCCCATACCGCAGCGCAGCCCAAGCGCAGTCGCTGCTTGCTTGGAGGGTTCAGGGTATTTCCTAGTCGAGCAGTCTCGAATAGAGTGTTCTTACTTGTTTTAATTTTTTCCTTTTATTTTGGGTGTGTGGCTAAAACTGTTTTGGCCACATCATGCCGCAGAGGAATAAAATCGCATAAGACATTCCAAGCGAATCTCTTAACAATTTTCACAGATATGTATTTTGGCTATGCCGCAACGAAACTGTTGCCAAGGGAGCGTATAGAAATGCTGCTCCGGTTTTGTTGCTAATCAAACAGAGCAGCAGACGAGGACTATGAAGAGGAAGGGACAGAAGGAGAAGAAGAAGAGGACAGCACGACGACAACAACAGCTCTGACAATGAAAGCACTTGACTTGTTATATTTAACATATAAATGGCACAACAAATCTCTGGATATTGTTTTAAATTATGCGCACACACATACACACACACACACGCATACACAGACACACACGAAGGGAAAACAGCGACGACGGCTGCGACGCGTACCACGACGCTTTGGCTAATCAGTCAAACGATTAGGCAAAGGAGAATGAAAGAACTCACGCGAGAGCAACAGAGAGAGGGAGAGAGAGAAAGAGAGAGAGAGAGAGAGCAAGCGAGTCAAAATGGTAAGCCGGCTTGCGGCTGTTTTTATTATTCTTTTTTTTTTTTGCGCTGTGTTTTGTGTGCTTTGTAGAGTTACCAGATTATTGTGTAGACTTAAACACATGATTTCCAAAGCAAGCATAAGCGAAAGTTATAGTTGCTGCTGCTGCACTGCTGCTTCTGCTGCTGCAAACAGCCTTTGCCAGCTGCTTGCAAATAATTTGTCGCTGCGTTTCTTCATTTTTTTTTTTTGTTCTTTGTAGACTTTCAGCGAGTTCAGCTTTGGTTCGATTCTGCCTGCCAGCAATGACACATGCGCAATGCGTGGACCTCGCACACACACACACCCGCACGCATTGAGCACATGTGCGTCGCTGCCAGCGTCGACGTCATCGCTGGCGTTCTCATGTGGCTGTCTTTTGTGAATTAAACGCAAACACACATGCATACACTCACACACACACATACATATAAGCAGGCAGCCTGGCTGGTAGGCACACAAGCACACTTAGTCTTAATGAAGCAAATGTTCCGTTACTCGTTTAGTTTTTTTCGGTTAGTTGTTCGCTGCTTGCTGCAAGCGCGAGCAGTAACAAAAGCAGCACAGCAGCAACAACGAGAGCGGCGAAAACTTTTCGTATTTCATGGCAATAGTTGCAAAGTTTTGACAACTTGGCGTTGCAGAAATGTGGGCGGGGTTGGCTGTGAAAAGTGCGCGCCGTGTCAAAGTGCGCCTCAAGCGTAATTTACACTTTGGCACCTACAAAGGCAAACACGCACACACACAAATATATGTATGCACACACACACTCATGTGCATACCTGCACACCTTCAAGCGACACTCGAACCATTTGATGCATTCTTTTGTCGCACAGCTGCAAATAATTTGCCTCAAAAATAACGCGAATACCTCCAAGTGCACTCGCAGCTTGAACAAGTAAGAGTGCTCAAGTCGGGACTAAAAGTTACCCTGGACCCTTTAAAGAGCAGAGTAGAATTATGCACTTCTTTTATACACACATTCGAAAATACATACACTCATACATACGCATACATCCATACGCAGGAAGGGGGGCGTGGTGTCCTAAATCTGTACAAAAACTGAAACTGTACAAAACTGAAAACTGTGAAATTTAAGAGTATTAAGGGTATAAAAACAATGAGCAATGTGTCCTTCAGTAGAAGATCGCTCGCGTTATCTTTAGTAATGTGATCGATCGTTATCGGTCTTCAGCAGGAGTTACTTCAATATTGCTTTAGGAATAAGTAGAACAGTGGAAAAAGTTTCGTTTCACCATATATTGTCAGACAACAGCTGTGTTATCCTTATCGGACTTAAGCAGCAGAAATAAGTATATTTGCTATGTAGTAAACACTAATGATAAGATCAAGTATCAGACTTGGTTTATTTAAATTTTAGTTAAACAAAATAATAATAATAAGCAAATTTATCGTTTGATTTAATAGCTGCAACAAAGAATACAACGAAATAATGCAATAATCATACAAAGGGCGCAATTAATAATTCTCGCACCTTTTTGTGTACGCAAATTGATAAACAATATGATAGTTAACTTAACAATGTGTAAAACATGCTAAACAATAACACAACGAGTTTTAGCAAACACTTAGACAGCAAGTTGTTAGAGCAAATAACGATTGATTGTGAACTGCAAACTGCTTTCCCATGCACCAGCTTCTTTTTTTCCACATAATTATAATGCGCTCAGCATAAATAAAAGGGACGATGGCAGCGAGGAGCGAGGAGCGTGGAGCAAAGGGGAAAAAAGTGGACAAATGCTGCATTTTGCAATAGGAATTCAATTTGCATTTAAGTAGCAAACAGCGCATTTGCATGCTGACTGACTGACTGCAAGCAAAAAGAAGAAGATTAAAACATAGCGCACAATACAGTTATACGCATAACTGCTGATGCTGTAGCTGCTGTCGTTTGTCATGCCACTAGCGCCCTCTGTCGCCCAATATGTGCACTATCTGGCTGGCTGGCAGTGCAGTTCAGCTGCCAAGTGAAGCAACAAAAAGTGTTGCCTACTTTTTTGGTGCAGCTCAAGTGATGCGAAAGCGCGCATATGTACATATGTGTGTGTATGTGCTTGTATGGGCATTGTTGTTGTTGCTGTCGTTGCTGCTGCTGCTGCTGCTGATGATGACAATATGTAATGACAAACGGAGATTTTTACTGGCTTTTTATGACTTATTCACACGCTCGCTCACGCACACACCCCAATGCCCACCCAGCCCTCGCAATCACAATCACACACAGACACACAAACACACACACACTAAAGCAGGCAGGCAGAGGGACATGCTCGTCGTCAACTCGACTTCAAATTGTGACGGGCAAGGCCAACAGCAGCTGGCAGCCAAAGCTTAACACCCACTCACAGCATCGCTCTACTAGTCCCAAATTGTGCCTGCCTAGCACTTGCCGGGGCTCTTCACAAGTGCACGCACATACACACACACATACACACGCAGGCACACGCTGCCCCTCCACCTCTCTCTGTTTTTCGCATTGGCGCTGTCGTTCTTATACTGCCTTACGCTCATTGTCTCGCTCGCACTTCTGTAGCCAAAGCAAGGCAGCCAGCCTTGCCTGACTATGCTGAAACGTTCTTCATGTTGTTCAGCTTACAGCCAAAACTGAACACCTTTATGTGTATGCGTGCGTGCCGATGTGTGTGTGTGTGTGCGTTTGTATTAAGTGCATGTCTCACAAAAACGGCAATGTTTAATTAAAAGCGATAGCAACGCATGAAAGTCACCATCAGAATCGAGTCAAAATTTTGTGCAACAATCTCATTCTCCCTCTCTCTCTCGCTCTCTCGCTCCCTCTCTTGCTCTGCTTACATCAAACTCAATTTAACCCAAGCCCCTCTCACATGGGCGAACGCTTAAAGGGCTTCTCAATTTCACAGAATTGAATTCAATATGTTGTTCATTAGCCGAATTTCGGCATCTGGCAAAGGCACAATTATTATATCATGCCCAGAGGCGGTTTGACAATAACCAAATATTCCAATTAGCAAAAGCTAAAGTGCACTACAAATTCCAATTCGATTGGAAATGCATTTTGTGTGCTCTGTGAATTAATTAAATTCAGAACATTTATATATGTACGTACGTGTGCCTGTATGGGTGTGTCATCAGCATGGGCTTTATAGGTTACAAGCAATCAACTTAAAAATAGCTTCAGCAAATATGACGCCTAGCTACGATAATGCTATAGCCAAACATTTGCATCGTATTCAATATCATATATATTCATATGTATATACATATACATATACATATATTAGATTTGGGAAATCCTGAGGCTGCGTACTACTAGTTCCATTTTATGAATAAGTTTATTTAGTAATTTTGTTTTAGCATTTTCACCAGTTGTACTATGTCAGCTTCAGATTGTTACCACAAGCTAACGTTAGTGGATTTTTTCTATTTTATTCAGGTTCAATTTATTGTTATCGTTGTTTCGCTATTTAATCATTCAGGGTGTGATCCATTCTGGTTCAGCTTTGTGAACTATCTTAACTGTTTCAAGCAGTCATGAACTACTTCGGTAATTCACTATTCATTAGAGGTGGATAAAGTTGTTCAATATAATCCGGTTAATTGTTCATTTTCCAGTCATGCGCTAAATCAGCAATTTACTATTCTCTATTACATCTAGCTCATCTTTTTCATCTTGACACTTATTCTAGTTAAATTTCCTAAATAGTTCCATAATTCATTTTCAACAGGTAAGAAAGCTCTAGTCGAGACTGCTCGACTACGAGATCCCCTGAACCCTTCGAGCAAAAGCCATTTCAATAATTTTAAGTGTCTTTTTGCTTATACAAACACACACATACATACGCAAACACACATACATAGGCACATAAAAACAAGTAAGAAAGCTCTAGTCCAGACTGCTCGACTACGAGATCCCCTGAACCCTTCAAGCAACAGCCATTTCAATAATTTTCCATGAAACTTTCAGATTGTGGTTTTATCATTAATATGCGTGTATGTAACGAAGCTCAAGTTTCTAGTATTTGAAATACGCCTTTTACAAACTTATGGGTGAGGGGGTGGATATAGAGGTGGGGGGTGAAGATGTAGGAGATATAATTTTATAACTGCATTTCGATAAGGTTTTTGATCGTTAAAAAAATAATGGGACGAGTTATCGATTTTTGATGATAAACTCGATATGCGCGCTGTATATACGGTCATTTTAAAAAAAAGTTCAATTCTCTAGCTCTTATATCTTCTGAAATCGACGCTTTCATACATACGGACGGACCGACGGACGGACAGACAGACGGACAGGACTAAATCGACTCAGTTCGTCGCCCTGATCAAGAATATATATACTTTGTGGGGTCTGCCACGCCTCCTTCTCCCTGTTACATACTTTTAACAAAACCATTATACCCTGATTTCCCATTTTCAATGGGTTCAGGGTATAAAAATTCTCTGGTTCAGGGCGACAACTGATACAGATGCTTTGCATATTTAATAGTTCACACTATAATATATTGAGTAGGTAATTTTAATGAGTTCATTCCCATTATTTGGGCATTATGAAAAGTTATTTTTACTCAAATTCCAGAAAGTTTCACTGAATAAATGTCGAACTCAATTGTTTAGCTGCATAAACGACCATGAAAAGAGCTGTTATCTTCAATTACAATAAGCACGGCAACAATAAAAATGTTTTAATAACAGCAAACAAATAAGTTGAAGTGGAATATTTGAGAACAAAGCTGAGGCTTATAACACAAGCGGGCTGATGTAAAATACAGACGGACGGCTCTGATAAACAAGATTGTCTAGTCCGTTTTGAAGTTGAAACAAAGGTAGTCAACAGCTTTCATGCGAGTTAAACTTGAAATACTCTTCTTTGCACATGTGACGAAGCAAAAGCTGATATGGCTCGAGCTATGTCCTTCATTCATTTAGCTAATTGATTTTGAATGTGGTTTTTATGCTTATGTATGCAAAGTAATGAACTAGTTCAATTGTACATTGGGGAGCCCAGCCTTAAAGTTATTAGTTGCTCAATTGGATGAGAACGATTTGTTCATTATCGAAAAGGGAGCTAGTATACGCTGCCAACTCCAGTTCCGTTCAATGACCCAGCTCAATTCATTGTAGAGTCATCTTTGCCATATTTCCCAACAAATTTTCCAAAATTTCGCGAACCAAACATGACAAACATAAGCAAAATATCTTTGATTGCCGACAAATTTTATTGACGGAGGCTATTGATATGGAAAGGGTATTCAACGGTCTGGGCATGCAGGGACCTAGTTTATGAATTGGCTATTTGGTAAACGATATGCGTGAAGTACTTGTTTGCGTTCAAGGTGCTTTTTGGGAACCGTTGCTAATGCTCGCCAGCTCGAAGCTCGCCCACACAAAGGACACTTGAAAGGGATGGCCAGCCCATAAAGGGGAAGGGGAAGGGCACTGGGATGGGTATGGGGAGAGGGAGGACGAGGCGACACAAAAAGCAAAACCTAACGCTGAAATCTCGCTACTGCTTTTTTTTAAGGGTAGGCGGCAGGCAGGCAGCTCCTTAGGGAACAAAATGGAAGTAGATGAGCTCCATTGTTGTTGCTGCCATTTGCCGGCCTTTCTCTCTCTGTGTATGTGTGGGTGTTTGTGGGTGTTTGTGGGTGTTTGTGGGTGGGATTGATGGGGGGCGGTGTTGGTGGGACTGTGCAAGTGCAGCGCTACTCCTTGGGCTCATTGCCATCCTGGACAGAGCTTCATCAGAGAATGTAAGCCGTCACTCAGTCTATGATTGCGGCTAACTTACCTTCCCCTGCGACGAGGATATCGTTGAGGCCGACGGTGTGCCGGAGGATTGTGCGCTTAATGTGGATCGGTTGCTGTTCGCTTGCATTGCGCAGCTCCTTGAACTCCTTTGGCACCACTGGTGCCACTGGCACCCCTAGCTGCGTTCGCTTCTTTGGCCCCTTTGGCTCCTTTCGTTGTCCGGCGTAATCAACTCGTGTCCGCTGCAATTCGCGCTGCTATTGTTGTAAACATGTTTGCGATACAATTGCTACTCGGCTAAGTCAGTGTGAAGCTCTTTTCTATTTCATATCAATTACGCTTCATCTGCTTATTATATTCTTCTTGTCCTTTATTGCTAGATGGCCGGGAGCTTATGAGCAGCTTCCACTGATTCCACTTTACTATTCTATTCTCTGTATTGGAGCGGAGCTAAACTGCAAGTACGAAACAAACAAAAATACGAAAAATTGTTCAGCTAAAAGGAATTTATAAATTAATAGCATGCAGTCTAGTCGGCAGTGACCGAGTAGCAAATACCCTCAGTCCACAGAGTTTGCTTTTCAATAGTAAGAAATTTCCTCCATACATATGTATATACATATAGGGGGTATTAAGTTTATTAGACCCAAGATGTAGCTTAAAGCCTAGAGGGCAGCACACATATAAATATAACAAGAATGAATGCTCTAGTCGGAACTGCTCGACTACGAGATCCCCTAAGCCATTCAATGATTTGTGGGGGTTGGCGGTGGATTATAAAAAAAATCGGAATTCAATAATTTGGACTCTTGCTTTAAATATGGAGATATTTATTAATTTGTAATCGATAGCAAAATAACTTCAATAGTTATGGATTTTATTAAATAAACTCGAAACGCGCGTGATATATAAGAACCTAACACTAAAATTTCAAGTCTCTTGCTCTTATACATATCTTCTGAAGTCGACGCGCTCATACATACGGACGGATAAACGGACGGACGGACGGACAGAAAGGGCCAAATTGAATCAGCTCGTCGATCTGATCAAGAAGCTATATACTTTTGCCTTTTTCTGCTACATACTTTTAACACAGCTATTATACCCTGATTTCCCATTTTGAATGGGTTCGGGGTACACAAATATAAATGTCTACATGTATGTGAGTCACGAGCAATGACTACTCCACTTAATTTATTTATATATTTATTTTGATATTGATATATGTAGATAGATTAATATATAAAGATAGATTAAATCAGTTTTTATTAATTTACTTTACGCTTACTGTACATTATATTTGTTTGCTCGCAATATGTTCAAATTTGCTAAAAAAAAATATTACAAATTAACAACGTTGGCTGATAAGTATTTTTTTAATTTAAATATTTAAAACAAAAAACCTTTCATGAAAGGTTAGTTTTCCTTCTAAGCCAGGTTTTACGGTTTTAAATATTTCTTATAGTTAGTTATAAGTATTAAATCTTTCTAGTTTGTTTTTTTTTTTTCATGTGAGGGTTTTTGTTATAAATATAAATATTTATTTATCAGCCGACGTTGTTAATAAATAAAATGGAAATAAATTAATTAAATTCAAATATTTAAAAATCCAAACGTAGCTTGAAAATATATTTAAAAGTGTTTAATTATATTTGAATTGTTTAATGAATACATAGGACAATTAAAACAGTTTAAAATAGCATAGTAAAATAATAAAGCTTTTCAATTGGGTATTAAAGACTATCTAAGACTCGTTCAAGAATCAAGAATTTCTAAGTTGTCTTCAAAGTGAATATCTCTAAAAAAAATTGTACATATTCCGAATTTCAAGTCTTGATTTGGATTTGACGTATACATAAATACAAAATTTAATTTATTTTCGTTTTGAATAAACAATATAATATATGCTGAGCTAAATATGAAGTCTATCAAAATGGTAATTTTAAAGATGTATTACAATTTCGATAGACTTAATATTTAAATCAGCATATATTATATTGTTGATTCAAAACATACGACCAATTCATTTTAAAGCTTTGCTTTGTTGTGAATTACCCACAGCCAGTCATAGTCAGACAAAAGGATAGAATTAATTAACACAAAACTAAACAAAACACAACAAGACTAGATGACTAAAAGACCATGTCAAATTTGACATGCAGGCTAAGGCGGGATGGTCTCAGGCTAACAAAGACTTGACATTTTACAGAGGGATGTCATGGAAATTGAGCACTTTGGAGTAAAATAGGCCTCATGCAGTAGAGAGGAGGGAGAGAGAGCTCTAGGCCAAAACACGATTGAATGTTTAAGCTTTAGTTTGGTTTTAGTTGCTGACCACCGAATGATAAAATCGAAATTTAAGGCTGTCGTCTATCTGCTAAATAAGTGTGACCCATAATTGTCTCGATTGTCTAGAGTTCCGCTTGGCCGGGTCTCGAGTGCCTGTCAGCCTGTCAGCCTGCAGGGTATGCAACACTTTTTTTCGGCAATCCCAAGGAAACGAAAAACGTTCGTGAAATGTGCAAAGGAAGCAATAAAAATAACACACACACATACATACATACATACACACACACACATTCGGTCGCTGTTCGTAGCGCTAGCCCTTTTCTCCGTAAATATATATATATTTATATATATATATATATATATATATATATATATATATATATATATATATATATATATATATATATATATATATATATATACACGGAGAAAAGGGCTAGGGCTACGAACAGCGACCGCATCCTTCGAGCACAAATCAAAAGAAATGTCACAATCGCCGTCGCCGCAAACGCCGAGAAGCGCAGCTCTGCGCAGCGACTGTGGGCCAAACAGTTGACTCTCAGTGGACAAAGCGTAATGCCTAGAAATAGGGCTAGGTCATATATGGAGCCCAAAACTTTGTGTGTGTATGTGTATGCGGCTGTGTGTGAGTCTGGTAACTGCTAACAAGAACATGCCCACGAGCACACAGACATACAAAAATATACACACAAACACTCACATACTTACACATGCAAAGAGACAAGCCGCGCTGCTATGTTAAAGGATGCTGCTGCAGCGACGAAAGCATCGCATTTTGCTTGCCTTCTATTACAGCGGCAATCATACTGCTGGCACGCCCAGCTAAGCAGGGCTAAGCAGCCGCTGCTGGCGTCGCTGCTTGCTGCTCGCGTCACCATCACAGTCGCAGCAGCACCGAATTTTATGCCAAGGGCAGCAGCAACCCATAACACGTTTTGCGGCGCAGACATAACCTCAACTTCTTGCGCGCTGCTTACCACGCTGCCAGCGTCAACAGCGCTGCTTCTACCATTAGGGCAGCCATTTTATAGGCCAGGCAACAGCTATTTTTGTGGATTTATTGCATACACAAACACACTCATACATTTATATTTATATACATATGTATGTACGTCCGCGTTTAATATATTGGTACATATATTAACTTTGTAAATTTTGACATATGTATCTAAAAAAAAAAAATTTTTTAAAATAATAATAAATACAATACAATACATAAATTAGAAAGAGTTAAACTTAAATATACAAGAAGAGCTCAAATATATTAACATTTATAATGCATGTATATATATATGTGTATATATATATATATATATATATATATATATATATATATATATATATATATATATATATATATATATATATATATATATATATATATATATATATATATATATATATATATATATATATATATATATATATATATACATATATTTACATACATATATTTACTTATATGTTTATTTAATTGGGTTACCCTAAAATTGGATGCTGCGTTCGTTATGTTATTTTGTTTTTGAAAATTTAACGTTACGTTTCGTTCCGTTAACTTTGTGCGTTTCGTTTTGATGCTTGGCTTCGTCGTCTTCCTCATCCATCGACTTAGACTAAGTATATTGGCTGGCTGACTGAAGATTGAGCTTAATGAGCTAATCGTGAGCTCTTTCGAGTTGTGCGTTTTCGTTTTATTATTATTTGATTACAATTTGTTTTCTTTGTTGCGATTTTCTAGCTATTTTAATATGACGCTTTCATGGACATGGCTTTTTGTTTGGCATACGAGCAGAAAGCAAAAAATATACATACATATATATCACGCTTTCGTATACGCGTACACACACAGTCAAGCAGACACACACACACACGCACACTTAAAACACTCACGCACGCAGCGAGAAAAAAAATCTAGTGGCGGCGGCTGCGATGGCAACGCGTTTAGCACAAAAAAAATTTATATAAAAGCGTTGCAAATGTAGCAAGATTTTGTGTAAACTATATTTTTTCTGAATCAGCGAATTAAGTTTGTCTTAACGATGCGTTATAAAAACAAAATTCGGTAAAAGTTGAAAAAAAAAAAAAAAAAAAAAAAAAAAACACAAAAAATTAAAGCGGTTTTTTTTTTGAATAGCACCAACTCAGACAAGAAGTTCCGTTTCTGTTACTGATTGGGATTCTTGCCGTGCAATTTTGCTGCGCACGCCCGCTTTAACCGTGTCCGTCGCACTAAAGTGTGCTACAATTTATGTTGAAATCTTGCGCGTAACTGAAATGAGCGTTGCGAATCGTTTGTACAGCAGCCGCCGTTGCCGTGGCCCGTGCACTGGCGCTGGCTCCGTTTCTGTTTCTGGTTTACGAACTTTGGCTCAGCTGTCAATGCCGCAGCAGTAGCACCAACAGCAGCAGTAGTAGCAACAGCAGCGCCAGCAGCCGAGGATGCTAATGCTAATGCCGACGCTGGACCAGCCGAGCCAGTGACAAGTCAACTACAGCAACGGGTCAAGAGAGAGACCAATAGAGAGAGAGAGAGAGAGAGAGAGAGAGAGAGGCTACGAGAAAGCAAGAAGAAAAGTAACGTGAGCGCGCGTGCGGTATTGCCGGGATACATAGCACAGTCAGCAGCAGCTTGACTACACCTGGCTAAGTAGCATCACTTTGGCCAATAAATAACATATGTTATATTCTATAGCTATTAATTTTAAATAGATTCCGTATTGCCGCATTTTCGTGGAAAGCGACTGTTGAAAAGTTTTGAGTTGCCAGCATATTTGAGAAATGGAGAGCTGCCAGACAAAACAAGTTTCGACATCCCATTGAAATAAGTTAGAAACTCATATGTATTTATTAATTTGTATGTTGCAGCATTTCAAGCTGCTTTTTATTATATACTTCTTAGTTTTTCTAAAATATTCAACAAATGTATACTTTCAAATATGCAGACTCACAATCATCCTGATTAACATTTTTTATAACATCGTGTTATGTAGACAATTATAACAGTTTTTATGTAAATAATATTCCTACAAAAATCACATAGCACATACATATGTATGTACATATGTTATTCAATGTTACAATAAATGTACGGTACCACTTTTTTTACAAGTCTACCGTTAACAGTAAGCGCAAAATAAATATATAGAGACGCTCAAATGAGCGATAAATTCTGTTAATGCGACTCAGCGCTGTTTCACATACTTTACGTATCAGTACCAACATATCGACCGACCACCATTATTGCTAGTTGTGTGTCGGCCGTCTATCGCCCGTCGAAATATTTCTATCTGCAAGTTTTTCTCAACATAAGTTTTTATTATGTTTAAGAAACATTCACGAAAGCAGGAATCAATACACCTGCTAAACTCAAAAAGGGTTAAGCAATCGAAATCGAGTCAGCAAATTGCAGCACCAAAACGACGTTACGTTAACGAAACAGCCAACGAGCACCAAACAGTAGACATAAAGACTCACATACACGCACGCATGTAAACGATAAAAACGAAAAACAAAAAAAAAACGAAAAACGTCAACTATTTGTAGGAAATACGTACAAGACCAATTCAAAGTTGATCAAGCATATTAAAGTTATCATTGAGCTGGTTTTAGCTTTAAGAAATAAAGGCCGAAAACAGTGAGAGTGAGCTGTGCTATTGCCTATACCAGTGGAATAGTGTACTTGTGTACGTGCGTGCGCGTGCATGTGTATGTGTGCGTGTGTTGTCTCCGATTGTTTTCTATTGTGTGCGCAGTGCGTGCGTTCGTTTGGTTGAGGGGGCGGGCGGGACAAGTGCAGCAAAAGGAGTGAAATCTGTGCAGTCAAATTGGCGAAACAGAACTGTGTAAGTAGCAACAAAACGCGCGCATGCTGCCAAGTGGGTGTGGTGGCGGCTGTTGTAGAAGGGGCTTGTTTGAGGTAGAGGGGATATGCATCGCTTTGTTGACTGCCTTCTTGTTATTATTTTTGTGTTTGCTTTTAGTTTTGGTTATTGTTTTTGTTTTTGCTTTTTCCATTTGCTTATCAAAATTTTGCGTCATTGCAGTTAAACGGACTCGAGTTTCTTAAAAGAAGCGCGCGTCAATGATTGGGCTTTTAATGCTAGCTGAAAACCGACGACAACTCGTTTAACAAGAGCGCAACAAGGAGCAGCAGCACTGGCCATGCTGCCCATCAGCGAGGAGCAGCACGTGGACAACAGCAGCAGCAATCAGCAAAATGCGAATGTCTCAGATGAAGCCGCTGCAGCCGCTGCGGCCGCGAATGGCCTGGCCGATGATAAGGCAGCTCTGGCCGCTGATGCAAGCCTGTGGACGGCACTATATGACTACGATGCACAGGGCGAGGATGAGCTGACACTACGACGGGGTCAGATCGTTGTTGTACTTTCCACGGACAGCGAGGTCTCCGGTGACGTGGGCTGGTGGACAGGCAAGATTGGTGATAAGGTAAATATGCGAACATAATAGTTAAAAATAATTAGTTACTCATCAGGGCTTATTCATTCGCCAGGTTGGGGTGTTTCCACGCAACTTTGTGACAGACGCGGATCCATTAGAATTGCCTCACGAAATCGACGAGTCGGAGCTGGACATCAAAGAGGTGATTGGCTCCGGCGGCTTTTGTAAAGTTCACCGCGGCTATTACGACAACGAGGAGGTCGCCATAAAGATAGCCCATCAGACTGGCGATGATGATATGCAGCGGATGCGTGACAATGTCCTGCAGGAGGCCAAGCTCTTCTGGCCGCTAAAGCACCGCAACATCGCGGCTCTGCGCGGCGTTTGCCTGAAGACGAAGCTGTGCCTGGTCATGGAATATGCGCGGGGTGGCAGCCTCAATCGCATACTCGCGGGCAAAATACCGCCCGACGTTCTCGTCGACTGGGCGATACAAATCGCCTGCGGCATGAACTATTTGCACAGCGAGGCGCCCATGTCGATAATACATCGCGACCTTAAGTCCTCCAATGTGCTCATCTATGAGGCCATCGAGGGCAGCGATCTGCATAATAAAACGCTTAAAATAACCGACTTTGGCCTCGCACGCGAAATGTATAATACGCAGTGCATGAGCGCCGCAGGCACCTACGCCTGGATGCCGCCCGAGGTCATCAGCCGGAGCATGTACTCCAAGTAAGTGGACTACTGTGTGGAATGTGGACAACATTCAAATTTTATTTATCAAATACGTATTCCATTGTAGATCGTCGGATGTGTGGAGCTATGGTGTGCTACTCTGGGAACTGATCACTGGCGAAACGCCCTACAAAGGTTTCGATCCGCTTTCCGTTGCCTATGGCGTCGCCGTCAATACGCTAACTTTGCCGATACCAAAAACTTGCCCCGAAACGTGGGGCGCTCTTATGAAGAGTGAGTGCAATGCGAATTATCGACTGAAGATCGATGATAATATTTAATGCTTTTCAGGCTGCTGGGAAAGCGATCCGCACAGACGGCCTGATTTCAAGAAGATCATCGAACAGCTAGAGAGCAGCGCGTGCTCGAAATTTACATTAACGCCACAGGAATCCTTTCACCATCTGCAGGAGCTGTGGAAGAAGGAGATCGCCGAAGTGCTGCATGATCTGCGCGAAAAAGAAAAGGTATCCAGTGAATACTCAATATGCAGCGATATCTTTGTATATTCTCTATTTGGGGTCCCGTATAGGATTCTGTCTCTCTATCTATCTTTAGTTCTATATCTCGACATAAACATATTTATCTTTCTTAAGCTCTCAAACAAAATTTAATCATTTGATTTAACCGCCTTTTTTTCTATCAAATTTTTCCGTCAATATTTGTTACCCAACTCCAAACCATGTTAAGCGTTTCCAAACTATCGAAGAGGTAAGCGCGCCTTGTTCCAAAAAAGGGCAAAACATTTTTGCTGCTCGATTTTGTTTCCGTTTCATTTCAAATTCGCTTCGTTTCTGTTGATGTGTTTTTCGATTTGTTTTGGTCATTGCTATTCGAGTCTTATGTGCTTTAAGTTTGTCCCCCCACCCGCCACGCACCCCCTATCACATGTAATTGCATGGATTTGCCAGAAATTTGCGAGTTTTGAGTCCGAGCGCCCCTGCACTGAAATCCCCATTCCCATTTTCGTGTTAATCCAAATGTGTTCGATCCCATCCCCTAGGAACTGCGCAACAAGGAGGAGCAGCTGAAGCTTATGCAAAAGAAGCAACTGGAGAAGGCCAATAAGCTGCACGAGCTGGAGGAGCAGCTGCGCCAACGCGAAATTAATATACTAGGACGCGAGCTAATGATGCAACCAGTGACTGTGCCCGTTCCGGTGCCATCGAAACGGAAGCCCAAAAAGAGTAAAAAGGTAAAATGCAATTGAGTCCATTCACTCCATTTCACTTTATATATATGTATATATTTATTGGGATATTCTTTACAGAAACCACTGCAGATATCACTGCCCACAGAATTCCGGCACACAATTACGGCCGTTTGCGACAAGGTGGAGCCACCCGGATCGCCCTCCCTCTCCAGACTGCGAATTGTTACACGTAAGTTAGAAAGAAGTTCGAGCAACTATTTGAGAAATAACCCAAAGACTGCGCCAATTTCATCTATTTAATCAATTTGATTTTGAGTGAAAAACAAGTGTAATACAAAATAGATAGCAACATTAATATTACAAGAGATCAGATCACTATGATTAGAAATTAAATTAAGCATAATTGAGATGTTTTATTTTATTGACAAATATGAACAGATATCTATGTAGATCGTTTTCTATAATACTTAAAACTCTTAATATATCATTTCTAAATTTACTGTTATATAAACTGTTATATGGACTTTTTCTCTTTGAAACTATCTGAATGCATGAATCAAAATTTGTAGTTTAGTTTAAGTTGAATTTCATTTTGATTATATTATTATTAAAAATGATTTTTATAAATTATTGATTTGTATATATTGGTTTATTTATCGTTTATTCTTTTTTTTCTTTTTTTTTTTTTTTTTTTTTTTTCGTTTTTGGTTTATTTTCGCTTTGTTTAATTGGGCTCATGGCTCGCAGTGACCGATGGGCACAAGAACAAGACCTGGGGTCCATCCACAATGCACCAGCGCGAGCGTTCACTGCTGCCGTCACAGCTGGGCGGCCAGCCCGAATGGCCGGCGCAGAGCTCGACGCACTCATCGTTCAGCAAGAGTGCGCCCAATCTGGACAAGAAACTGCTGAATGCTGCGGCGGCAGCGGCGGCGGCGGCTGGCACTGGTGGCGTCACACCGACTCCTGCGACGGCAGCGATGGCGACCCAGTTGCTGGGCAGCTCCAATGTGGGCAGCATTGCCGGCGGCTCGACGCCCACCTCGCCCATGTACTTGGGCGGCAGTGTGGCGGCGATTGGTGCGGTTGGCGCTGGTGTGGCTACAGGTATGCCATATTTAATACTGCATACCAATACCACCACCAACAACAACAACAGCAACAACAACAACAACAGTAATTACATATATAATAACAACAACCACAAAACTAATACAAACAACATCATGTCATCTAATGCCTCGCCTCGATTAAACGGCAATCACAACAACAACAACAACTACAACAACAACAGCAGTAGTAATATGAATATGGCGAATCGTTCGCCAGCCACCAACATTTTTGGTCGCGCCCGGAGCCAGGATTTTGGCCTGGATCTGCCGTACAGTGGCAACAACAATGTGATCCGCCTGTTGTCAGACGATAGCTCCGAAACGGAAACCCTGACGCCCACAACGGGCTGCTTTCACTTCCTCAAGTCGAGCGCCTCCACTGTTGCAATGGCACCCGTTGTGTGCGGATCGCCGTATGGCGGCAGCCTCGGCAACAGCCCCGCCGTGGGCCGCAAGAAGCTGTCCAGCGAGAGCTTCGTGCAGCTGCCGCCGGCTATGGCGGCTATGTCGCCGCTGGTGGCGCCGCCGACGCTGGAGCGAGGCGATAATAACACCTATGATCGAGCCTTCTATCGAGGCTTGGAGAAGAAGATATTGGCCAGTAGCGATCGCGTGAACTCTAAGTCGAGTGGCGACCTCACCATGTACAACTCCGCCACGCGGCTCACCGAGGCTCGAACCGAAATGGCAGAGGATGCGCTGGAGAGTCGCTTTCAGCGGAATGCGTCCGGCTCACAGTTTCCGCGGCATTGCTTCTTTCGACAACAGCCGAACAGCAATGAGTGCGACAACGACATCGATGACGATGACGATGAGGAAGTGCAACATCAGCAGCAGCATCACGACTGGGACCAGGACCAGTATGTTCGGGATGCGGAAGATGAGCAGCGCAATATTCACTCACACTGCTCCTCGGAGCACTCGTCCTCAACCGTCGACACCTCAGTCAGCCAGACGCGTACCAACTGCCCCACGTCGCGCAAGAGCTCTGTGACGTTTCAGATGAACTCTCCCACATTGGAGACGGCGCCCGCAGCCACAGGGACAGCTATAGCAGTGAGCGATGTTCAGACGTCGATAGCATCGATCAGTTTCAGCACCAACTATAGCTCCAGCGATAACGATAACGATAACGACAACAATAACGATGAAGACGACGACTGGAACGATCTGCTGCACCGCGCCTGTAACGACAACGACACCAGCGATGTGGCACAGAATGGGGTCCGATCACACGAGAGCTGCATACTGCAGACGCGCCGCATGAAGGACATTCAGCCCCATCCGGACGTGATCAAGATGAAGGAGTGCCTGCTGGCCGAGCAGCAGCGGCAGGACACCAAGCATACAAAGAAGCAGAAACAGAAGCTGCGCTGCATCACCAAATCGAAGTCGGTCGAAGCGCCGGAAAGCGTCGCCGCCAATAGCCAGCAGCAGCAGATGCAACAACAACAACAGCAGCAGCAACACTCATCAAGCGGCAAAATCAAGTCATTAATCAACCTGTTCACGCGCGGCTCCAAGAAAAAATACACCAAACTATCCGATCAGCAACTGCTGGCCCCAGCTGGTAGCAGAAGCGGCAGCATTGCCGAGTTCGGAGCCATCGATCCATATGAGACGGAACTGCCTCTGGCCTCTGGCAAGTCCACGACGGGCCGTTCTGCGAAACGCAAAAGCAAAAAACCTCAAACGCAATCCTGCGAGCAGCTGGAACGTGTCTGACTGTCCCCGCCTGCCTCCCACTGTGTGTGTGTATGTGTACGTGTGTGTGTGTGTGTGTGTGTGTGTGTGTGTGTGCATAGACCTTATCAAACTGTGCTATTTGTTGTGTTAGTTGTTGTGGTCAAAGCCGTGCATCGTCGCAGTCCTGCATAGATCAATCAAATACCTGCCTATATATACATATATCCAGTTACATATAGATGTATACATATACAGACAACTATGAGTCCATTGTTTTATATTAAAACCATAGACTAAGTCTAAGTAACCCTCACACACACACACACACACACACACACACACACATTTATACACACAAAAACACACACTAGCTCCTTACTGCTTGCATACATCTAACTATAACAATAACAAGGAAATTACCGTTAGTTCATTTGACCCTTCTTTTTTTTTTTTTTTTAATTTACTAACGCTCCACATATGTGTAAGCAGAGCTCGCTAAAGTCTAGACAAAAAAAAAAAAAAAAAAAAAAAAAAAAAAAAAAACAAATAATGTTTCAACTGGAAATGAATGTACGATGAGTGTATTATGTGGTCCAAGAGAATTCGACTCGAATAACAAAAACAAAAAATCAGAGTAGTGCTGGAAGGCGAAAAGATAATGACTCGACTTGAGTAGAGAGCGTGGAGAAGATTAAGAAAGAGTAGGTAAAAAAGAGGAAGAGGACGACAAAATTACCCATTTAGATAATACAAAAAAGAAGACAGCACGGAAATCATAGAGGAAAAGTTAGAGTAAGAGAGGAAATTTAAAGAGAGAGAGAGAGAATGAGTGAGGGAAAGTTTGCAATTTGAAATTGAAAGATTCATCTTAAATAATAATCTATGGCAATCTGTGGATATGTACCATACAGTGAAAGTTTTAGTGCCAGAACTACAGCTAGCTGCATAGCTTAAAATCATGCAGAATATACTCTAGAGGGAAATACCTAGAAACAAGCGAAATGGCATTTCCAATGGGCCGAAGCCCGAATACAAAGCGTAACTGTGGAATTGAATTTCATTAGATAAAATAATATACATTTATTTATGTATGTATGTATATATATATATACAAAGTTGAAACTCAGGTATAATTCGCCAAGATTATCAAAAAATTATCAGAGCAAAATTTTTCTATTTGCATAGGTAAAGCGACCAGTGAAAGAACCTAAACAAATGAAAGCGGACTAGATAAAAACGAGTCATACGATATGGACATGTATCTGGTTCCATAAGAGACATACATATGTATATAGATAGATATATATGTAGCTTTTGTCTGTTGTTTGCTTACACAGTGTGGGGTGTGAAGAAATCGGAGAATTGTCGCCACAATCTAAAATATTTTTAAAAAGCTATTGACATTTAAGTGAATGATTTAACTCTATACATATCTAATATTTGATATACATATAAACAATATACATATATATACATATATGTATATGAGAAACGCATATTAACAGCAACAACAAAAAGAAAAAGAAAAACTTTAGTTGAGCTTAGCTTTAGTCGTACATCATGTTTTTTTTTCGTTTACTGCTTTCTGTTTACAGTAGCCAGATTGAAGATTCTCTCTGCTTCTTCTGTTTCTGCTTTCTGATCAATCTTTAAATTGTTGTAATCTTTCGATTTTCTTCCTTTGGTATTCTTGTGCAGTTTTATTTACATAGATTTTAATTGAATTGAAATTGGCTTTTATTTATTTGTAGTATTTGATTTATAAAAAAAAAGAAAACAAAACAAAAAAAAACTGTGATGAAAAATGATTAGAAACCAAACATCAAAAAAAAAAAAAAAAAAAGAAATTTGTTTTATGTATTATTGTATGCAAGGTTTTATTTTTCAAAAATACCCTGTAAGCATTTACAATGGCAACCTTGGAGAAACTGGATTTCTGCCCATATAAAGCGATTCCGTCGGCATATATGTACATATATATAATATATAATCCTAACTGTATGTCTGTCTGCTAAGAATGTTTCGATCTCAGATCTTATACTCTTTTGAAAACTCCCGATTTGCTGACTGCAGTTGCTTGCACTATGTGTACAGGGTACCGGCTAGTCGAGCAACGCCGACTAGAGCACTCTTGTTTTTCTATTCCTTTTAGTTTATTTGTTTGTTTTTCTTACGTTTTACCTTCAATGTAATCTGTATACCTATGTATTCTTAATTTGGATAGTCCAAACAACAAAGAGAAAATAATATAATAAATAAAAACAAAAAGAAATGATGAACAACTGCAACTACAACAACAAAAAGAACAAGCATACATATTAACAAAACGGAGAATAAATCATTAAAAATAATATGAAGAGAACAAAAAGAAAAGCGAAAATTTAATTTAGCACGAGCTGGTGTAGGTTGGCTCTTGCCTGTGGTGAACCCTGCCCCCTGTCCTTGGCCCCCAGCTCCCTGCTTGACCCACTCTCGAGCTACTTACCAACACCCGCAACTGAAGTAACAGTAACCGTTTAGTCACACGTTTCTCAACCCTGTTTCGTCAACTGTTCACGCTGCCACATTGCTGGCCCGCCCCCCACAGGCTACCAGGGCAACAGCAAGGAGGACTGGCGCTCGGGACCAGCGGACATGCCCATCATGTCGCCATCTCCGTATCTCCTCAGCCGCTTCACCAGCAACGTGCCGCTGCCGACGCTCTACGCCGGTGACGCGGCCCGCAAGCCGAAGCTCTCCGTAATCGAGCTATTGCTCTACAACATGGCATCTCTTCTGGCGGGTGTCGCTGCCGGCTACGATGTGCGCATGTCCAATGTGTCGCCGGTGCACCCGACGCTGCTCAGCGAGCTGCCCGCCTTGAAGGCAGCGCCGAGGGCGACAAACGCGGAGGACCAGGAGCAGCTGCCGGATCAGGTCGATCAAGGCGAGCCTCGACGGGAGGCACCGTGTCACTTGGGCGCTAAGCAGAACTCTGTGAGGTAAGTACTTGTCAAACTTTATACCAACTAGGTGTTAAATACTTGACAATTCGATAATCTGACAAATAGCTTTGAGAATCGCTTAACCTGTTGTTAAGTTTGACATCACGTTTAACAGTTGGAAGTAGATCTCCTGCCAAATCCATCAAATTCGAATATTAAGTTTATATGATATATTTTTATTTATCCGCAAGTTAGTTATTTGACATCATGTTTAAGTTTTAGTAATTACTTTTATCTTGCATCTAAGAGAATCTACATTTATTTATGTTGAATATCAAACAATTAGTTAGTTTGATCATAAACCTACTGCTAATACCTCAATCGTCCGTTTTTTTATATTTAACATACTGTCAAATTTGAAACAATCTTTGACACCCTTGCTAATGTGGCTGTCAAAATTAATTTGAGAAAAGTGCTTATTTGATACAATGAATGTTAAATATTTATGATTTAGTTAAAGCGACAGTCAGCTTTAACATCATGTTATTTTCGTTCAGATAAAATGTTGAATATTTCACAATAAGTAATAGGGACCGCCAGTTTTAATATTCTGTCAAAATAGAAATAAATATTTCGCTTAATTAGAATGCTAAATGTTTAACAATTAGTTAAAATGACAATTAATGCATATCATGATTATGCCGCTTAACTAGATATTAAATGTTCAGCATTTATTTAACGTTCAAATCGGCTAGCTAATTCGCTTGTCAGATGTAATATTATAGTATTTGTTCCTAAAAATAATGTTGAACAGTTGATAGTTGTTGCTAAAGTGTCTGTCAAACTAGCAATTATCGAGTGCATTTTCTTCTATTGTGAAATACATCTTATATTGATCTACGTGTAAAAAGATGAGCGATTATTAAATTCTTATAGTCAAGTTTAACATGATGTTTACATTCTAACTGGTAGTTAAATACTTGACATACATACATAGATGCCTGTGCTTCGACTATAATACACTTAACTGGTTGTTAACTATTTGACACTGGACTATGAAGTTATGCTGAAATCTTTCAATTTCCCTCACCCACGCAGCTACTCAGCCCTGGATGGACTCACGAGCGCATCGATGGCCACGCCCAAGCCTCAGTCAGTGGCACAGCGACGCGTGGGCGGGAGCCAAACGTATTACACGCCCGTGCAACGCACACCCCAGCATCAGCTGCATCAGGCAGCGGCTGTTGCGACAACAACTGTGCTACAGCCTCAGCTCCAGCCCCAGCCGCAAAATCAGGCCGTGGCGCTGCTCTATGCCGGCTCCCAGCCCCCGACGCCGTCGCCGCGCCGCAAGCTGAGCAGCAGCAGCTGCAACAACGCCGATGGCTTCGAGGAGTTCCGCGTGGGCGGCGGCATTGGACCGCCGCCGCTCTATGCGCCCGCCGACTATCTGCGCAACGGGCCGAGCTACTCCAACGATGGCGGCGCCTATCGCAACGGCTATTTTGGTAAGCGTCCATCTCCAGCTGGCACCTACATACATACATATGTTTGTAGATGCAGGTGGCACAGATTACTTGACTGATCCATCTGCATATTGCAGGTTCCAACTATTTTCCGTATCGGCCCGAGCTGAATTTTGCATATGAGCGAGACTGCAAGTCGTATCCGGACTACTCCTACGACTACAACCATCGCCTGCCCGACTACTACGACTACCAGTATGAGCCGCCTGTGCAGGCAGTGCAAGCGGTGCAGCCGGTGCAGGTGGCTGCGGTGGCAGCGCTGCCGCCGCTGCAAACGCGTACGCCGCCCCCGCGCGTTCCACAGATGGGCGTCAGTGCGGGCGGGCATCGACGTACACCCTCGACGGTATCGAGCAATTCGAACGTGCTACTGGAGCACGAGGAGCTGCTCTACGACTACAACAATCTCAATCTGAACGTGAGCCTCAATGTGGACTACGAGTGCGAACCGGCGCCGGCGCCGGCGCTAACGACGGTGTCGCAGCAACAGCAGCCGCCGCCGCCGCCTGCCGGCCAGCAAGACTTCTATGCCGGCTCGCCCAAGCTGCTCAATCGGATGCTGCACAGTCCGTTGGCCGGCAGCAAGTATGCTCCTGTCGCTCGTCCTGCCAGCCTGCCCTTCGAGCAGCACACGCTCAGCTACCAGATGCAGCAGCAACAGCAGCTACAGCAACAGCAGATGGCGCTGCAGCAGGCGGGGATTAGCCAGGGCAAGCTGCGCAGCTCGCTGAAGAAGTACAACAGCAACACGCTCAATGGCAGCATCTCGTCGCAGCAGGGCACGCCCACGAATCCAACGCCGCCCGACTCGCTGACTAGCGACGACAGCTCCTACTTGAGCGCCAAGGAGGGCTCCATTGGATCGCAACATAGTCGGGTGCGCTTCAGTCCGGAGGCCTATCTGGATGCCAGCAACTTGCCCGTGGGTGTTTTGGGCAGGCGCATGACATCCCCGGGTCTCCAGTTGCCCCCGCAACAGCAGCAGCAGCAACAACAGCAGCAGCAACGTAGACATCGACATACCTCCAGCGCCAGTACTCCATCGCCGTCGGCCTCGTCGTCCTCCTAGCAGGCGCGCCTGGCGCTGACTTTGCAGTTAGCGCGCAGTCCCGGCGCGGACATTGGCAACGCCGGAGGCGCCTCTGGCTTGGCCCTGGGCCTGGCCTTGCACCAGCAGCGGGTGCCGTATCGCTGGTATTCCGGTGCACGGCGCTCTCGCTCCGCTCACTACGAATATAGACTCTGAGAGCCGACAAGAGACAGCGATAGCAATATCAAACACGAGTGCGAGTGCGAGTGGGATGGCAAGCAGTTTATAAATACATTGATACCTCAAACATGCGTACATTAGAGCGAGAGCGCAAACCCACACAAACACAGATGCAGATACAGAGACAGAGATAGAGATAGAGATACAGACAGACAGACACAGACTACGGCCTGGTGGTAGCAGATCCATAATACTACCCAGATGTGTTACCGTTTATAACCCCAATATAGTAGTCAACATATATAACCTCTTGACTTGAGCGATTTGCCTTAAATATATATGTATAGCATGAATATAGAGATTCGAATCCCGAAGAAGCTGCTTCAGACCACAAGCTCATGTTAAGTTGAAGCTTATGAATATCTTGATATATATACAGTTATATCTTAATTGATATATAAATATATCTATATGCAAGCATATAGTCGACTGTCTTCAACTGCGTTCTTTGATTAGATGCCACGCCTTATGCCACGCCCCCAAAAACAATAAGAGCTAACAAGTATAACACTAATTGCAATTTGAAACTAACTAAACTAAATACACCAATAACAACTCCATTTTTAAGTCTGAAGAAAACGTTTATACATACATACATCTAAATATAAATATAATATATATACACACTTATACATACATACATATACATCATGATATGTAACCCGATATAAAGACGTTGCTAAATCATTACCTTTAGTTCCAAGATACCATTTGATCGATTTATAAACTCAAATTATATATACACATAAAAATATATACATATGTAGACGTAAATATATATATATATATATATAATAAAATTAGGATTTAATATATATTAACAAATTGTGCATACATATAAACTACATATATATATATATATATGTGTGAAGCAACAAATTGTACGTTTTTAAGCCAACGACCAATAATTTGCCTGAGTATATCAACAGATTTTGAAACATATATATATATATATATATATATATATATATATATATATATATATATGTATGTAAATTCAAATGTACTTCAATGTGGAACGCTTATTAAAATCGATCGATGCCTGATCAGCGACATCTAGCGGCAGCCGTGGCTACGTAGAAAGCTGAACTCAGCTCTCCCCATCTCCTTCTCGCTCACACAGCTAACGTTTTTGTAGTGCGTGCATGCGACGTTAGATGGCGCTATCTTGCATATCGAAAATTATGAACTTAATTTAAATGCTTGTTCGAATTGTGTTTGTTAAATGAATTGTTTGCAATCAATAGCCTCTGTAGACTGCGATTAACGTTTTATACCTTAATGGCACATACTATTATTTAGACAAATTGTTGTTCATTCTCACAAGAAACTATAAAAACAAAAAAGAAACAAAGCAATATTTAAACAAACAAAATAAAAAACCAAAAATTTGGAATTCACATTTTATATAAGAGAATATAATAACTAATTCAATTTGCCTGAGAATTAATACAACACTAAATACGCAAATCAAATCAAATCAAATGAAATCAAAACAGAGAAACCCAGTTAACCAATATCACTATCATTAACACTATCATGATCAATATCATTATCATTACTATGAAAAGTCTTAGCGTAATTGCCTTTTGTTGCATGATTCATTGATTGTTGCTAGTTTTGCGGCTACCGCAGCCCTTAAATATGCAATAATAAATGCAGCTTGTGACTTATTTTTATGTACAAATTAGCTATTAATAATTAACAATTCATTTCATCATTATCAGAGACCAACAAAACCAAAACAAGAGACAAAAAAACAAAAAATGATTTCAAATAAACAAAAACTATTTTTATACAAAAATATAATACATTCTTTATTTATGATCTAATAAGTGCAATATGTATATTCTATTGTTCACAATTTTGATCTTAACTCATCATCTTAGTACATTTTCTTTGTATTGGTAAATATTTAATCGATCCATTAATTCTCTATATGCAATTATAGATTATTATATGGAAATCAATTCATAGTGCACAAAAGCTAACCATTTTCAATGGACATTGGGTATTATATTTATTACCACTTTCATTCTCATCAAGTACTTTTAGCTATAATTAGTTATCAAAAATGCACATGTATATGTACATATATGAACTTTTTCAACTTCATTTGTAAGTTTAAGTTCAATTTCTTATATTGTTTATATAGAACATGGTATATGGCTTAAATTCCTCATCTAATGAATATAAATATCTCTAGAACTTATAGTATCCAAAAATGATCGATCCGCCAAATTTGTAAGAAAAAGTTAAAATCTTTACGTTGATTTAATTTAATTTAAATTTCAATGTATAACATATATAGATAATGAAGATGGTTATTTCTAACTCATTCTTTTAAGTGCCTTACAAAAAACACAAGTATCGAAATATCATCATTCCAGCTATAATTGATACTAAATAGTGAAAGCATATGTATTACTCTGACTGGATTTAGATTAATGATAGAATTGTGTTCTAGCTAGGAATTAGGCTACAATTTTCACTGAGAGTCAGCGGAGAATCCAGTGCATTCCCTTTCTCTGGCAGGCGACTGGCAGTTGGTGTCTGCTGTCACTAGTCAAACCACCTGACGCACCCCCGAGCAGCATCTTCAGGCTGATCTTCATTTGCTTAGCCAGGTGCCCCAATTGATTCCAGCTTTGTATTTTACCGTAGCCTTTTCCAAAGTCGAAAAAGTGGAATGGAAAGGCAACTGGTCTCTTAGTCGCTTGGTCGCTTGGTCGCTTGGTTCGCACACCTGGCTCACCTGTTCTGGCTCGAGCTGGGGCGACCAAATGTTCCTCTGCTTTCGAGCTGACAAGTTCAGTGCCGGCCATCAGTCGCAAACACTCGCACCGCGAAAGACTCCCAGAAACGATTTCGATCTTAAAACTTGGATCTTGTGCTCCGTTTTTGTTTTGTTTGTTGTGTTCTTGGGTGAAGCTGTGAAACATTGTGTTTATGCTGTTTATGTTGTGTGCCGCGTGCTGTTTACGTGTTTCTGTGGCTCAGTTTAGCATTGCTTAGACTCGATATGGACAGTGCATATGGTAAGTGCCCTTGTCTTCCCCTACTAAATAAGCGATGCGTGTTCCCGAAGGCAACTCCAAGTTCAAGACCCAGTCAGATCCAGTTTGTAGTCTGCATTTGCGGCCCGCTCAAGATTGGCCTTTGCCTATTTTATAGCTGCAGTTGCCGCCAAAAAGTAAAAGAAAAACTAGAAAACCTGTTGGCGTGTGCCACTTACCCAGTGCAAAATGTAAGCCACTAAAATCAGAACACACACAAGAATCTGGCTTGGAGAACGACACTCAAATTGAGTTTGAGGTGGGTCATCTCCATATGACTATAATATTTTACCCATAGCATACTTTAGCTTTCCTTAACTCAACTCAATTTTTATTCTTGATCGATTCTTATATCTTTACTTATATTTGTGTATAAATATATATTTGTATTTATTATATCTATATTCTATATTATATCGCTTCCAAATCTCTATCGAATAAGTTCTTTAATACATCTTAAAATTTTAAGCATTTTAATTAAAAATCCAGCACTAAAAACACGAAGCAAAATATAAACAAGTAAGAACGTTGAAGTCGGGCGTTACCGACTGCGGAATACTCATTCACATCCCATCAGCACTTTCGTAGCAAAGTTTAGCTCTAATACTGTAGAAAAGAGGCGTAACAATTATTTTTGGAGCATCGATAAAGGAGGTTACCAGTAACTGAAGTATTCAAATTTGAAATTTCTAGCTCTTATACTTTAGGAGATATAAACTTTTGCGGCTAACCACGCCTCCCTTGGGCGGAGATATATCCACCAAAGCTCGTTGGACTTGGGTGGTCGACACGGATCTTCTAGCTCTTCAACTAACATGATTTCTGGTGTACCGGAAAATGCATTTTCCTATTTGCCACGCCCGTAGTGGGCGGATCGGGAAAATTTTAGCACTTTAGAAATCGGAGATATGTGTTCCAAATTTCAAGTCTCTAGCTTCAATAGCGCCGAAATGAGCTGCGTTCATACGGACAGACGGGCGGACGGACGGACATTGCGCAAAACCAATATACTAATTCACTTCGTGAAAAATATTTTCATTAACCGAATAAAAAAATAATAATGATATATAATAATATATATATATATATATATATATATATATATATATATATATATATATATATATATATATATATATATATATATATATATTATACATCATTATTTTTTTATTATATATATATCGTGTGGTTTCAGGGGATCTCTGTTAAGTTTCCTTTAGTGCTTCACCCAAATGACACTTATGGGAGAAATAGAGATTTGGATTTACTCAATTTGAAACCAAGCAAGCCAAGTTAATTGACTTCCCAATGGATTTGAAAAATGTATGTTCAGTTCACATTGGGGCATCTGTTGGTGCTGTGTTAAGAGCTGAACTTCGAAAATGTTTTGAAGTCTGAAAAAAAAAAACAGCAACTAGTATAAATATCACAAAAATTTCAAGCAATTCCTCGAGAAAGTCTGAATTTTTAGCGCTCCACAGAGCGCCAGCCAAATTTCGTTTGTGTTGCGTTTCAAAATTATTGGTTAAACTGATAAATATTATCTATTCATTTATTCATTCATCAATCCATTCAATTAAGCCATGTTACGAGCAGGCCGCGGTCTCCACGACGGCTCAAGTGAGGAGCGCATGTGCTGGATCTGCTTGAATACAGACGGGGGGTACTTGCGCCACGACTGGCTGCAGCCGTGTCGTTGCCGTGGCACGAACAAGTGGGTGCACGAGGCTTGTCTCAGCCGCTGGATTGATGAGAAGCAGCAAGTCAACCCGGACTTTCCGGTGGCTTGTCCCCAATGCTACACTGAGTACATTATTGTGATGCCACCAGTTTGCCGTTTTGATGCAATGCTCGAGCGTGTGGAGAGGACGTACTGTATGCTCTGTCCAAGCATTCTGATGGGCATGCTGGCCACGGTTGTGTATATGGCAACGCTCTCCTACGGAGCACTTACGCTGCACCAAATAGCTGGATACGATACGAGCATTCAGCTGATGAAAGAGGATCCCACTTTTTTGTTAATCGTTCTACCATCGGTGCCATGTGCCTTGCTGCTACTGCGTCGTTTTGACTGGGATAATTGGATGGTGCGCTGGCTGCGCCGTCAACACCGTCAGTCTGTGGCATTGGAGCATTATGATGAGCAGGGGGATCTGTTGCCTGGCGCTCCACTAACCGATGAATATTTTGATAGGCTGGAGCCAGTCGATGAGGATGATATGATGCAGGCCGGTACCATGAATTCCGAGAATATTGAGCGAGCCACATGCCGTGTCTGCACGGCCCTTAGTCTGCCCACCTTTTCAGTACTCATTGGGCAGACTCTCTATGGCAATGTGAACAGCAAATTACTAAGCATAGTGTTGGGAGCGTTCACCTTTGAGGCTATTAAGGGGTTGATCAGCGTCTATTTGCGCCAATGCCAGTATTATCGCCGACGTTATCGTAGTGTACTCGACTACACCACTGAGAACGTCCAGATGGCCGGCAGAACCATCTAGTTTCACTACAAATCAATCACATCACATGTTCATTTTGATGTTTCAAATAAAAATTGTAATTCCAACGGAAAGCGTCGTAACCACAAACTTCCTTTATCGATTACTATCATCGATTGCAGACACTGTTGCTGATTAAAGTAAATTGCAATTTGCAGCTTTATACTCGATAGTTTGGAACGTTTGCCAACACAGTAGCTGCATCTGTGTCGCTTACCGCTTTCTCGGTCATTCGAATCGTTTGGCAGCACCATTGAAAATCACGTTATTATACCCTGAACCCATTGAAAATGGGAAATCAGGGGTATAATGGTTTTGTGAAAAGTATGTAACAGGCAGAAGGAATCATCGCAGACCCCATAAAGTATATATATTCTTGATCAGGACGATGAGCTGAGTCGATATAGCCCTGTCCGTCTGTCCGTCCGTATGAGTGCGTCGATTTCAGAAGTTATAAGAGCTAGAGAGCTGAAATTTTATATGCATACTCGTACGAGTTTATCATATTTTTTCGATAACTCATTGGATACCTTTTTTTATCGAGGATAATCGATAAATTTATATTGTTTTTTCAGCCTTATTTGAACACTATTAGACCTAGAGACTTCAGTTTACTGTGTATATACATTTGATGGATACACACACTTTGTAATTTAAAGATTTTAGATACCACGCTCCCTTCGCCCCCAATTTGTA
>JAWNPK010000016.1:0-119171 GCA_035047565.1 Drosophila mulleri
TTCGTGCTTAACTAGCATGGCTGGCAAATAGCCAGCCGCAGCATATTGCTGACATCATCATCCTCATCGTCATCATCATCATCATCGACATACGCCCCACAAAATTTGCCGCAAAATGCGAGCAGCGAAAGCCTTGAACTGAAAAAAAAAAAAAACACTCACACACACTCACACACAAGCAATAATAAGCTGCATAATGCATTGATCAAACGTATGCTCGGCTATGATCGTGGCCATTAGACCAACTAACTGGGCTAATCGATCGAATATGCTAACTGCTCTTTATATAAGCTCTACTGCTACTCACATACAGTTAATTGTGTGCCAATTTACAGGTAATTGGATAGTATCTTCTGCTTCTTCAGCCTAGTTGCTGTTGCTGCTGCTGCTGTTGTTGTTGTTGTTGCTGCTGCTGCTGCTGCTGTTGCTGTTGTGGCCGGAACTAATGACACAATAAGTCAGCATATATTTTCTATATCGTATGCAATTAGCTTACGTAGTTAGTTGAATTATTCAGTTATCCTATACATAGTAGTTGCTAATTTTCTTAAGGTAATCAACTGGGAGTTAATATCGTGAGCTACATAATAAAGAAGTTAATGCACACTCACACACACACACACACACACACACACATACATAATTATATATATACATGATATAGTGTACGTATATATATATATATTGTATGTGAACAATTCGTGACACAGTCCATTTATTATGGCATGGCCATGGACAATATGCATACAGGAACTATTATACACTTTGCTTAACGGAGAACATAAACAAAAAGGACACTCGACAAAAGTTGATATTTATATATATATATATATATATATATATATATATATATATATATGCACATAATATATATATATATAGTATATATGTATATATGTGGTAGGCACTTGAAATTTTGGTTTCTTTTGCGTATCATAAGGCATTACCATTGGCCAAAGACGCGTTGCCAAAACCGGAACAAGCTAAACCAGGGCACGTTTTTGATGCGTGAAGTGAGACTTGTCGGGGACTTGCAATGTGTGTGACTGTGGCTGCTGGACTTGATTGTGCGACTGTTGTGGGCACATCGGCTCGCTGCTGCTGCTGCCCGGACTATGCACATTGTCTCATAATGGATGCCTGATTACGGCCAGAGAACGAGCGACCTAGCACATGGTTAAAACTCTAACGAGCCACGACGGAGCGAAATAGCGAAACATCAGCAAAAACTCTCACTCTCTGTGCTTGCTCTTATTTATTCTGTTGCTGTTGCTGTTGCTGTTTCTGCTGTTGTTGTTGTTGTTGTTCTTGTTGCTTATTCTTCTTTTCGTTTTCAGCTGGGAGAGCGCACGGCTCTCAGCACGTCTGCGTGGGAATGTAGGAATTCGCCGAAGGACCGAAGCAGGAACTGTCCATGACACCCAGCCAGCCAGCCCGCCCACGCACAGCTCATTTTTGCATTTTAAACAGTCCTTTTCCATGGCCAGATTCTAGTTCTGATACACTGATGTTTTGACTGAGTTGTGCATATTCTATATAATATTTAAATACTAATATATATGAAATATATCTACTCCCTCCTATATACATATATACATATATACATAGATAGTTCCAAGCTAGTTTAGTTGGAGCTACAAGAATTTGCTGTTCGAATTTGAATAGTTTGCGCACAGCATCAGCAAATCACTTATCGAATGCCGATAGTCAGCCCCGCTATCGAATAATTATCGATATTCCGCTCATATCGACATTTAAATCGAACAAGTAATATCGTAGCTTCAAAAAACGTTTCATGATTCACAATTGCATAGAACTCTGAGCTTGTTTTCTTTAATATATTCAACTTCCATGAGAGCTCGTACTTTTCGCTTTGATATGGGAAATTCCATAGACGTAACGTCATACGCCCACGCAAAGCCTAAAGAGCACGAGCGTAGGCATTGCGCAGGTCCTTAAAAGAAAAGCAAGTAAAATAAAGCAAATAATAAAAACAAATGAAAAATACTGGAAAATCTTTAGCGATATTTAAATTTAAAATTCTTAGATTTGTAAGAAATACTTCTATCAAAAGTCTAAGCTTTGTAAGCACCTTAAAAGATGGTATTCAATCTTAGCAAATACTTTGGTTCAAAACCAACAGTGAAATAATAATAATTAATAATAAATAATTTTTTAATAATATTTCATAATAAAAAATAAATAAAAAATATATAAATGGTTGCAATATTTCAAAATAAAAAATAAATAAATGAAGAAATATATGAAGTTTATCAAATATTTCAAATATTTTATTTACGCTGCATATAATTGAAAAATATCATAAAATTAAAAAAAAAATATATATATATATAAAAACCCATATATATATACATATATACATATATAATATATATATATATATATATATATATATATATATATATATATATATATATATATATATATATATATATATATATATATATATATATATATATATATATATATATATATATATATATATATATATATGTATATATGTATATATATATGGGTTTTTAATATATATATATATATATATATATATATATATATATATATATAATATATATATGATAATTCTAGGGTACCAAATTTTAAATTTTGCTTTCGTATAGAGAGACGGACATTCTACAAAGCCAATATACTCGTTTCACTTTCTAGGGTGAGTATACAAAGGGCACTAAAATCTATGGCGAGAGGTTGAATTAGAATATTACATATAATATTTGTATTATATATATATATATATATATATATATATATATATATATAAATACAAATATTATATGTAATATTCTAATTCAACCTCTCGCCATAGATTTTAGTGCCCTTTGTATACTCATATATATATATATATATATATATAAATACAAATATTATATGTAATATTCTAATTCAACCTCTCGCCATAGATTTTAGTGCCCTTTGTATACTCACCCTAGAAAGTGAAACGAGTATATTGGCTTTGTAGAATGTCCGTCTCTCTATACGAAAGCAAAATTTAAAATTTGGTACCCTAGAATTATCAAGTATGAAGAATTTTGCGATCTGCCCACTTGGAGCGTATCAAGTCGGAAAACCATGCTAGCTGAGGCTGGAATTTTGAATGTATTAACATTAATAATATGACGGAAAGTCAAGTCAAGTCAAGTTTCATTTTCTACAGTTCCAGAGCTGGGAACACAATTCGTAGGAGTGGCAAAACGAAAATTGGATATGGCAGCGTTTGGACCGTGAACTAGTGTCCTGCAGTCGGTAATGCCCGACAGCAATACTCTTACTTACTCCGCAGCAATTGAGAAGTACTCAAATGGAATTAGAGAAAGCCCAGTTTTTGTAATAAATAGATATATTTAATAATATCAACTTCGTTTTATGCTTTATTTTTTTTTATTGAGCACTCGACCTGTCCCAAATGTGCGATAAGTTTTGGTTAAATTATTTTACAAATTGACACATTCGTCGATTTACATACATCATATGTTCTTGTTTCTAACTTTTTGGAATTTCGCTTGTTTTTCATCATTTTTTTGTTTGTTTCTTTTTTGTTTTTTTCTTCAATAAAATATATATATGTATATAGGTATATATACATATGTATGCATACATATATGTATATACAAACGGAAAACACCTTTGACAGATCTCGTTGCGATGAAAATTTTCTTCAGTTTTTCATAATACATACAATACATACATATTCTGTTTGAAAGTTTTTGTTTTGAATTTTCAGTGCAGCCTCAACGCAACGGGGTTTTTTTTTCTTTTGTTTGTTTTTGTTTTTTTTTTTACAATTTTATTTTGCCATCAACACAAACATAAACTATAAATTTTCAATTGGTTTTCTTTCTTTTTTTTTTTTTTTTTTGGTTTTGTTTTATTTACGCATACGTAAGATTTAAACAATTTAATTACTAAGACTAACAATCAAAGCTGTGCAAATCGAAAAATTTATTTATTTTTGGTTTTATTTTTGGTTTTGTTTTTCGTATTCCTTTAATTTGTTTTTATTTATTCAATAATTTGTATCTTCATTAAATATATATTAATATATATATTTAGGTTGTATTTTTTTTTGTTTTTTCTTTTATGTGTACTTTTGATTTTCGAAACGCCAATCAATTCCACATTCGCTGAATTTGATAAAAATAGCGATTGCCAGTGTTGAAAAATTCCATTTGCATGAGATACGAAAGATTAAAACCAATTTCCATAGCTATTTTCTTTTGCTGTTTGGCTTTAGTAATTTGTTTTCTTTTCATTTTTTTATGTTTTTTTTTTTTTTTTTTTTTTTGTGGTAGGGAGAGGGGGTGTTTTTAGTTTTCATTTCATTTGCTCATTGTATCAGTGTCGCCAAATTGTTATAATTATTTCTTTAAAATCAGTTGTTAATTTACTTCATTTTTTTTTCGTTTTCATTTTGTTTTTCTTTTGTTTTGTTTATTTTGATTTTGTTTGTTGTTTCAAAAAGGCAATCTCTCTCTTGTTAAAAATATTACATTTGTATTGGCAACACCGACTGTCATAAGTATATGTACTCACGTTTGTACTAGTTCTCTCTCTGTTGTCCAGTTATGTGGCTTAGCTGTCGATGAGCTCTATAGATGATATAGCACGCTGAATCGGTTGGCCCACACTCACATGAGATTAACCAAAACATCGAACACAAATATATTTACGAGCTATATGTGAAGGCGCGTGGAATCAAGAATAAATATACACGATATTATAGAATTGAATGTCAACTTAGTAAAATGGCGAATGATAGGCCCTTAAACGAAAGCATAGTTCATAGTAGATACCATATATTTCTGTATCTACAATATGATTTTTTGTTTTTTTTTTTTTTTGTTTTTTTGTTTTTTTTTTTTTTGTTGATTAAAACATAACCAATTGTGAAGTATATTACAGTTATATATGTTATTTGTTTTATTTTATGCCCAGACGATTTTTAACGATTGTAGCCACATTTATAACGTGATAATACTTGCTCGAGTATAACTAACATTTACAATTCTTTGCAACTGTGTTGCAAGTTTTGCTTCTTTTTATTTTTATTTTTATTTTTATTTTTATTTTTTAATTTTTAATTATACCTTATTTTGTATGTTTTATACAGATTTCGCCCAGCTCTCTTTCTGTCTTCAGTTTAACCAGTGTTGAAAAATACAACAATACAACAAAGAGAAACAAAATACATTGTGAATCTTTGAAAGTTCACGTGAGTTAACCTTTTTTAAAATGGGTTTACTACATTTCAGTTTTCAGTTTTGTTTTTTAATTTTAATTTTATTTTTATTTTTTTTATTCTAATAATCAGAGTTGCATGGGTTAGAGTGAAATAGCAGCATGAAAACTCAAAGGAAATACATACAAGATATACAGTGCGCTAATTGTTTTTAATATTTATACATTTAATACAAAATAATATATGTAAAATAAGAATATTGAAATTTAATGAAGAATACACATGATTTTAATTTAAGCGCATTTTACATATTTGCATTCGTTTTTCTCTGTTTTTTTTTCACACATTAATTGCTTTCTATCTCTTTCACTCGTCTCGTTTTAAGTATCTCCCTGCTTTGTCTGGCCTTTTTTTTTGTACACATAAACAAAAACGAGACAAAAAATCGTCAAAAATTATAATTAAAAACTTCTCGTCCGCTCAATTTTTATTTACACTCGGAAAAAAGTAAGCCAAAGTCAAGATATATGTATACTTAGGTACAGTTAAGTGCATATAGTATAAGTTGAAAACATATGTATATACACACACACACACACACACACACACAAATATAATAATACATATAGATGTACTAACACATGGTGTACTGGTACTGAAAGGACTTGACTACCCATACATACATACATGCCCACTACATACATACATATCTTCGATCTTTGTTTTCGCTTCCTTTTGCTTTGTTTTGTTTTGGTTTTCGTTTATTTTAGGCAAGTAGAATCACGGCATAAATAGCTGACTGTTCAAATACAAATGAAATGTTATCAAAATCGACGTCTGTAACAGGCCTGAGTCTTTACTATTCATCAATTAAATTACACAGCCAGTTCGGCAGATAATTTATATATATATATATACACACATATATATACATATAGATACATATACATATATATGCACATGTACATATATATATACTTATACATATGCCTTTACCAAAGCATAACACCTAACCCGAATATATAACTAAAGAGTCTGAGCGCATCAGCTTCTCTTGCCCTATACATACAACATCGTCATCATCGTCATCATTAGCATTAGCATTAGCATTATCATTATCATTATCATTATCAGCTTATTTATCATTATCTCATTCTCATAGTAACAAAATGGTATTAATAATTATGTAGTATGCTTTCTTATGTTTGTCTTTTGTTTTCGTTTTTGTATGAAATGCATCTTAATGTTTCACTGAGTTATGTAACGTTTCATGTTTTTGTTTTTGTATTTTTTTTCATTATAATTATTATTATTATTATATATTTTTTTTCAATTTATGTGATAGTCGATAGCGTTGTCAGTTGCATAGTCTTTGTTGACGGCGACGCCATCGGCGATGGCGTTGGCACAAACAGGCTGGACGAGGCAGTTTCCGTGGTTAGACTACGCTCCTCGTACACCCCGGCGCGTTCCTGGTTACAGATGTACATATATAATAGAACATATACATAAATATATTTGTATATATGATGATAAAATATACTAGAACATATGCATAGGCTAAGGGAACTTCTAGAGAGTCAAGCTTGCTAGCAATTTTTTCTTTTTTTTCCTCCACATTCATTATTATAGTTTTAAAGAGCTGTAAAGCCTCTTTAAACTATAAATATACCTTCTTACATCTGTTACAATAGCCTAGCTCAAGGCTTAACTGAACCAACGAGATTTTTAAATACTTTACTGGGGATTGGTATACAAAAAGTGAAGCAGATATGTTTAGGCCCTATAAGTCTACAGGTCAAATAGACAAGTAAGTAAGGTTTATATAAATAGGTTCGAAAATAAGTCTCATGTATGAGCTTTATCAGGGGAAAATAGTCGGATTATAGCACACATAACAGAAACTGAATTGAAACGTATAATTGGTTCAATTATATATATTTGAAGTCCTTTATAACCATATAGGTCTTATATTTGTATATATATTGTATATATGTATATATATCCTATATATAGAGGGCGGAATGAACCCCCAGCAGTGCCCTAGGCAACTGTCAATTTTTCTTCACGTCTCTTCCCTTCTTTTTGGGGCTGTGAAAGACTTTTTAATTTTTCTAGGCAACTGTCTTTATATATTCCAGGACTCCAGTCTGAGTCTGAAAAAGAAAAAGAGACTGACAGAGAGAGCGAGAGCGAGAGGGAAAGAAGGAAACGCACAAGACTGCATTGCCATGGCTGTTAATTCCAGCCTAACAAACAAAGTCTTTATAGCCTCGAGCATACATATTCGCATTAATATTCACATTCACATTCACATTCATATTCATATTCATATGGAGCTCACATGCGATTTATCATATTTGAATCGTCTCCAGATATTCGTCTTTGGCTCCATAGGGGTGCCATCCACGTTGTAGTTGGGATTGGAGAATGTCAGTACAGAGCGGCTAGAGCCGCGTGAATTGCGCTTCGCCTTCTTGCGATTCGTATTAAAAGCGAGCACTGTAAGCAAGTAAATACATAGTGTAAGATCCAATGAAAACGCTTTGGCATTCGTGCTTATTCGGACTTACTAAATATCACTAGCATTATAATGATAACCATAACAATGACCACGCCCAGGGCGATGATCACAAAGAACTCGCGCTGTCTATTTTCCTCTGCCTTGGGATCATCGTCATGCTGGTTGTGATTATTCTGGCTGTCAGTCGAGCCGGTGTCGTCGGTCAGTTCGTCCGAGTAGTCCGGCGGTTGTTCGCTCTCGAGACGGGGCGGCACGAGCTCCTTGGGTGTGGTCGAGCACACCCGGCCGTCGCTCTCCGGGCGATCGGGACAGGCGCACACATAGTCAACGACCCGGTAGAAGCACAGGTGCGAACAGCCGCCATTCTCTTGGGCGCACTGGTTCCAGGTCTTCGCCTGTCGCTGCAGCGAGACGGCGCGTATATCCAGCGCCCCGCTGAGAGCGTCGCGCACCTCGAACGGATAGTTGTAGCCGAGGCGAGCCTCACGCTGCGATCGGTACACGGACTTGTTGTACCAATCGGTCCAGTATATGTTGTTCTCGAACTGCAGAGCGGAGACAAGTGAACATTAACTGGGCTAAGCCAAATGAAGTCGGCAACCTACCATTGTCAGGCCGAACGGATGCGGGGCGTAGGGCACAATTGTCTGGCGGCGTTTGCCATTGAAATCCACCTGGCCGATATTATCCTCGAGTGCATCGGCCCAAAGCAGACGTCGGTTGCTGCAAAGGAACCCATCAAGTCTTAATCAAGTCACAAAGTAATCTTTATCTGATCCCTACCTAAAATCAATGGTTAGACCCGTCGGAAAACCAATGCCCGATGTCACAATGGCCGTGCGATTGGAGCCATCCAAGAGGCTGCGTTCGATCTTCGATGGTGAGTTCCAGTCCGACCAGAACAGAAAGCTGCAGCGACAAAATGCAATCAAACTAATTATCCCATTACCTTGGAGAGTTCAGTCACTTACGCCTTGGAGGGATGGACGATAAGAGAGCGCGGATCGCCCAGATCTTCCGAAATGAGCCTCTTGCGGCAGCTGCCATCGAGGCGCGACACCTCAATCAGCTTGCGATCCGTGTCCGACCAATAGAGATTGTCGGCAATCCAGTCAACTGCGATCCCATTGGGCGTCAACAGATCCGTGCTGACCACCACTTTGCTCTCGGTGAGGTTCAACAGATTCACCCGGCGGATGACGTCCATATTGACGTCCGCGAAGAAGAGCCAATTGCTGCGATAGTGATAGTCCAGCACAACGGCGCCATGGACCCCATTGATGGGCAGCACCACGTCCATGTAGTCGCCGCTGTTCAGCGAGATCATGCCAATGCCCGAGCGCAGCGCGATCAGCAGATAGTCCTAGATGAGGAAGGCGAAACAAGTGGAGTAAAATGTGGATAACGACAGTGGGATGGACTTACGTCTGGTAGATTTTGACATTCTGTGGTGCTATTCTCGCGCAGCTTGAGTCCGGTGGGGCACTGACACGAATAGCCCGCCGGATTGCGCAGGCACAGATGGGAGCAGCCGCCATTGTTGCGTCCGCAGACATTTTCCGCCAGCTGCGGCTGCTTGATAATCACCTTAATGTCCATCAGTCCATCAATGTTGGTCATGACGTCGCGCTTGTTGCTGGTCTGGCGCCGATCCGCCATGTGCAGTGCCTTCGACTTCCAGTCCGTCCAGTAGATGTGGTCATCGCTGAGCGCCAGAGCATACGGATGATGTAGGGCCGACATGATCAGCTTACGCTGATTGCCCGTGTAGTCGCATGAATCGATGGTCTTTCGCAGAGCGTCCACCCAGTAGATGCGCTTGCTCTTCAGGTCCAGCGAGAGTCCGTTCGGCCAGCCGAGATTGGCTGTCACAATGCGGGAGCGCTCGTTGCCGTCCAGGTGTGAGCGCTCGATCTTGCGGTAGTGGCCCCAGTCGGTCCAGAACAGTAGGCCCGCCTCGTAGTCGAGGGCCAGGCCGCGCGGCGACTCCAGATCCTTGTAGGCGATCACATGCCGATTATTGCCGTCGAGCGTGGCCACTTCGATTGTATGACGACCTGCATCGGCCCAATAGATCATGCGCCCGATCGAGTCGACAACCAGTCCATCTGGATTCTCCAGACTCTCGCCGATCACCTTGTGTACATGCAGCCCGTCCGCACTGGAGCTCATGATCACGTTCTCAACGGTGTCCGACCAGAAAATATAGCCCGTTTTCTGGTCCACATCGAGGGCAACGGCATTCGAGATTGGCGGCAAGGGCAGCACCACATCGATCAGATGATCAAAGTCTAAGGAGATCTGACGGATGTCGATACGATGGGCGAAGAGTATGTATTTCGTTGGACCCTCGGAGCAAGTGCGACGATCCTCCTTCAGCTGCACTCCCACAGCGCAGGCGCACGTGAAGCTAGTCGGATTCAGGAGACAGAGATGGGAACAGCCGCCGTTCTGTTTGTCGCACGCATTGTAGACACGCCTGCGGGTACGATGAAAGACCCGGATGTCCATTAGGTCACTCGTGTTGGCGATCACCGTGCTGACGCTCTTGCCCGTGAATTTATCGGCACTCATCGCCGACTTGGTATCCCAGTCCGTCCAGTACACCCGACCGCCGCTCACATCCAGGCCAAAGGGATGGCCCAGTCCATCTGTTCGACAAGCCATTAGCTTGGACTTCAATTACCACCGAGGACTCATCTTGTACTTACTGATTATGACCTTGCGATTGCTGCCATCGAAATTCATGTTCTCCAGCGTCTTCGTTCCGCCGTCCACAAAGTAAAGCTTATGCTCATCATAGTCGATAGCAAGTCCATTGGGCCAGATAAGTTTCTTAGATGCTATGATCACTCGACTGGCGCCATCCATGTTGGCTCGCTCGATCATTGCCTCCTCACCCCAATCTGACCAGAACATAAGACCCTCTATGGATTTCAAAGAAAATCATTTAATAATACTCTAAAAGACCCATCTAAATAATGGTAAGCTCTACAGTTGTACAATATACCAAGGAAAGCAAGGGGTTTTAGCAGGTTCCGGTAGCTTTTCTCCCTCCCTTTCGAGGGCGTAAGACCCACGCTTGCATTTTATACTTTGGGGATTGGACTTACCAATTGGATTTACGACAATGTCGCGCGGCTTGTCCAACTTCTCCCAGACAAGGAGCGTGCGCATTTTGCCATTTGTGGTTGCCACTTCGATGCGATTGGTTGAGGGATCTGTCCAGTACAGTTTGTCCGTGATCCAGTCGAGAGCCAGGCCGACGGGCGAAACCAAATTGGAGTGGACGACGCGTTGCTGATAGCTGCCATTGAGATGAGCCTTATTGATGGAGCTGCGCTCCACATCGGTCCAATAGATGAAATCGGTCTCACTGCACCAATCTAGAGCAACGGCATGCTTCAAATTGTCCAGTGGCACTATCATATCGACATCGTTCGGTCCAGAGGGCTTCGTATTCAGTTGGCGCAGGCGAATATCCTTGCGGCGTGCCACCAGGACGAGCTTATCTGGGGCACTCTTGCAGGTCTTGCCATCGTCCTTCAGCGACAGTCCAATGGGGCAGCCGCAGCGGCGTGACGTCTTATTGGGGAGGCACAAATGGGAGCAGCCGCCGCGCATGCCACGCCTGTCCTTTTGGCAGCGATCCTGATAGTCCGGCTGGCGTGCCGGATGATAGGCGTGAATGTCCATGGGAAAATGAAAATTCTCGTGCACCGAACGAAAACCCTTTCCGGTTATCTTATTGGCAGCTGAGACAGTCTTTGTATTCCAGTCGGTCCAGTACATCGTGTCCTCGAATATGGTCAGTGCAAATGGATGAGGTAGATGGGTGCTGAGCACCTTGATGCGTTCGCTGCCATCCAAATTGGAGCACTCAATGGCATGCTGCTTAGCATCGGCCCAATAGATTTTGCTATTTGGATAATCAATGGCCAGGCCGTTCGGCCAGGTGACGCCCTTCGATATAATCACCTGTCGCTGCGAGCCGTCCATGTGGGCGCGTTCGATCTTCGGATTTGGTCCCCAGTCACTCCAGAAAGCCAGAGCTTCGCCCGGATGGATGACAATGGCGCGCGGCTTATCCAGATCGCTCGAAGCAATCACCGTACGTAAGTTTCCCTGAAAGTTCGATACCTCGACACGTCGCGTGCCCGAATCCGTCCAGAACAATAGATCATGCACCCAGTCGACGGCGATGCCGCCCGGCGACTCCAAGCCCCACTTGATAATGCTGCGCACTTGGGTGCCGTTAACGTTAACCATTTTGATCACATCGGTGGAGACATCCGACCAGAACAACAGACCCTTCCGATAATGAAAGTCCAAGGCGATTGCATTGTGCAGTCCCTTCACTATTGCCATATAACGATTATTGCTTAGCGTTACGCGCCGAATGTCCCAACGGTTCGCCACGAGCAGCGTCATCGCCCCGCCCAGCGCCTTGCAGGTGCGCAGATCCGGCCGTAATATGTAGCCCATCTCGCAGGAGCAGACGAACGAGCCCAGCGTATTGTGGCATTTCTGCGAGCAGACGGGACTCGTCAGATATTGACACTCGTCTATGTCCGTGCAGCTGTATATGGGGAAAAAAACAAAAACAAAAAGAATACGGCCGGATTACACGTGAAATACGAAAGGAGCCGGTGCGAGGAACCTACTTGCGCTTGTTGGCGTGCATTAGGTAGCCCAAGCGGCAGGCGCATTCGTCGCGTCCTCGCGCCGTCTTGATGCACAGCTGCTCGCACTGCTGGGGCTCGGGGCACTTCTGCTCCACGGGACAGTTCACCTCGTCCTCGCCCAGGGGACAGTCGTTCTGGCCATCACAGACGTGCTTCTGGTGCACGCAGATTCTGCAGAGGATTTACAGAGTTAACGTATGTCTAGGCTAGTGGTTCACCTGGCACTCACTTCAGATTGGTGATGTTCTTCTTGGCCGGGCAAAGGAACTGGCCGGCGTCACACAGCAGATGACAGTCGACCTCATCTTCCGCCGATGAGCAATCCGGATAGCCATCGCAGAGCCAAGTGCGCTAAAAGTGAATTGCGGTTACAATTAGGATGGACGGACGGCGGGAAGGAACTTTCATCATGGGAAGGAAACCTTCAATGGTGAGCTTACCAAAATGCAGCGTCCGTTGTGGCAGGTGAACTCGTCGGGGCCACAGGTCACTGGATGCTCCGGACTCATGTTGCCGCAGTCGTTCTCGTCCTCGCCGCCATCGCAGTCCTGCTCCTTGTCGCACTTCCAGCGCTTGGGTATGCAGGTGCCATCGGCGCACTTGTATTCGCCGGAGGTGCACTGGGACGGCTTCTGCTGGCAGTTCTCCTCGTCGCTCCAGTCGCCGCAGTCGTTGTCGCCGTCACAGCGAAAGCGATTGAGTATGCACTGTCCGCTGGGCCCGCCGGCACCGCCCAGTCCGCTGCGGCACTTGAACTCGCCCTCCGGACAGCTGTTGATGACGGCCGGGCACTTCAGCTCGTCGGAGTTGTCATCACAATCGCGTTCGCCATCACAGCGGAAGGCCAGCGAGATGCAGTAGCCATCGTTGCAGGTGAAGTGCTCGTCGGTGCAGCTACTGCGATTGCAGTGCGCCTCGTCCGAGTAATCCTTGCAATCGTTTTCGCCATCGCAGACCCACTGCCGCGGAATGCAGAAGCCGTTCTGGCACTCAAACTGATCCTCGGTGCAGTTGGTGCGGGCGCCGCAGTGCGTCTCATCGGAGTAGTCGCCGCAGTCGTCGTCGCCATCGCAGAGCCAGTCCTTGTTGATGCAGCGATAGGTCTTGGGGCACATCACATGGAGGCCGCTCTGCTCGCACTCCTTCTGCAGCTTGGACATCATGTCGTCCATGTTGTCACAGTCGTACTCGTCGCTGGCATCCGTGCACTGCACCTCGCGATTGCAGCGGCCGTGCGACTCGATGCACTGGCAATTGCTGCACTGCCACTGCGACTCCTCGCACGTGTTGTGGCAGCCAGTGGACGGCGGTGCGCTGTAGCCATCGCCGGGCTGGCCCAGCTGCCGCGGATCATCGTGGACCACAACCCGATTGGCGAACGGCCGGAATCCCTTCTGCTTGTTGCTGGCCCCGGCCACGAATCCGTCGCGACCTCGAGTGCTCGTCTGTCGGTCCGATTCACGCACCACATACATGTCGCCACGCCCACCCTGTGCGCCCACATTACGAAATTTCGGAGTATCACCAGAGCTGGTAGTGCCAGTGCCGGACGTAACGCTCGGCTTGTGAGGTATCATCGGCTCCTTAATATAAACATGCCCGTACATCTTACTGCCATCTCCATTGTCCTCTAGATTATCGTCAATATGGTCATCATGGTCATGATCATGATCCAGCTCGTGATCATGGTCGGGATCGTGATCGTGGTCGTGATCGTGATCGTGGTCGTGATCGTGTTCATGTTCGTGCTCATCGTCATGATCATGCTCCAGATGTGGTGGATAGTCGGATGCGGTTAGATAGTCATGATCGTCCTCCTTGTGCAACAGATCGTCGGCCAAGTCGTCCTCGTGCACGCCGTGTCCGTTGGCATTGGCCGAGCGTGGATGCGCCGGCTGATACCAGTGCTGCGGACGTTCTTGCGTATTCTCGGCACCGCCACCACCACCACCTCGATTGTTTATTCCACGATCATACTGCTCACCGAGTCCGTGAGTTAAGTTGCCGATTCCCAAACCTGGAAGTGAAGTTTTATCATGAGTAAGCTTGACGATGTAATTGTAATGAAATATTATCTAGCTCTAAACATATGTGATGTATATGACGTGCTCTGAAAAGTATGCTACCGTTTTTTTTCTCTTCTGTTATGTATGGCACTACACTACACTACATACACCAGTTCCTTTCTGAAAAAGTAGTTGGGATCACTTATCTGTCGCACCTGAGCTGTAGATTTTTGTTTCCTATCGCTATTTCTCACTCTGTTTTTTTCTTTCTTCTTCTTTATTAATTTGTTTTGAAGTTTTATATGAGTTTTTGTTTACTTTTAATTTTTTTACGATTGAGTTGAATAAATTCGTTTGTTTTTCATGCATCAATCTAGTTATTTTTGTTATGTATGTGTATATATATGTATGTATATATGTATGCTTGAAAATGTAAAATGTAAACGTTGCCAATTAATATTTAATATTGCATTTTAATTGCAAAATTGCTTGAAAATATTTAATTAGTTTTTTGGTAATTTTGTAACTTTTTCAAAATGTTTTCCAAACTAATATTAATTTTTGCATTAATTAACAAAACTATTTTGATTGCAAAAATTCAAAAGAAAGAAAAAAACCCACACACCCATATATTCATGCAATAGATGTGCTATTCACACACATACATACATAAACACACACAGATATATATGTGTGTATGTGCTAATGGCTGCAGAAGTGCGTGGGCTAATAAACTAACAGGTGGTATACACACACATATGGAGGTGTAGCAAGCACCACACCACATCATGCACACACACACACACACACACACACACACACACAAACATATACATATGCGTATACTAATTATGTAGATACGCAAAATGAAGTGCGCCAAAGCAAATTGAAAAGATAATGGAAAAGAAACAAATGAAACAAAGTAAACACTTTAAATATTCAATTAGAATGCATTGAAGAGGGTAAAGTAAGAGGAATGCGAATCGTGTATATGCATGTGAAATGTTTATATATGTATATAGATATAGATATAGATATATGTATGTTCTATATATGTATGTGTATATGTGTGACATTTAAAATTAGACAGTTGATTAATGCTGCTAGTTGGCTAATCGCTTGAAATTTGCACTTAATCTCTGGAGGATGCTCTAATGCTAATGCTAATACCAATTTTCATTGATAAGTACGCTGCCTGTGTGGGTGTATAGTTAACTATGTGTGCGTGCGTCTGTTTGTATGTTGAGGATGTACGTGACAGAGATAATATACTTACACAAGCATAGCAGGCACACCAAAGGGCAAAACGGCAAGGCTAGCAAATACATTGCCACCGCACGCACACACAGAGGCACAGACACAGGCACAGACACAGGCGCAGGCAGAGGCACACGCACACGCACACGCACACAATGGAGCGCACGCACGGCGCTGCTGCTGGTGCTGCGGCTGCTGCTGCTGCTGCTGCTGCTGGCGCTGCTTCTGTGGCTGCCGCTGCTGCTGCTGCTGCTGTTGTTGTCTCTTTTTGTTTTAGCGGTTTTTGGCGCGTGCGTGTGACGCGCTACTGATTGGAGTTGGGCTGCTGCTGCTGCTGCTGCTGCTGTGTTCGCACTTTAATGCGCTTCGCGTTGCGTAGGTGTCACATTCACAGTACCGTATGTACATACATATGTACTGTGCCATACATACATATGTACATCGGTTTACCCTGGCACGCCAACTTGCTGCTGCTGCTGTAGTTGTTGTTGTTGTAGTTGCTGAGGTTGCTGTTGTTGTCGAGTCTGTTGTTATTGCTATTGCTGGGCGTTTTGAGGCAAACGCAATTTGCATAAAACATTTGTCTGCACTAATCCACGATTCGGCTCAAGTTTGAATATCACTTGTTACACATTTCATACATCAGTCTTCATTTGATTTCATAAGCGCTTGTCCTTTTTTTTTTTATTTCTTTTTGAAGTATTTGTTATTTATTTCTTTGTTATTCCCATCTTGTTTTTCTATTAGTTATTTATGTAGCTGTGTGCGAGCGAGGCAGAGAGATCCAGCGGAGCATGTTGAGGCTGTCAATCGATAAACGGAATGTACTATCTCATTATTATCTCTACATTATGGCATATACCATGATGCATGATTGAATTACTTTTCAAATTTAACTGTTATATTGCTGTAGAACAAGCCCAGCATATTACATACATACATATGTATATACACATGGCTTTATATGTGTGTGTAAGAGCTGAGCATTTGTTTTACAGAAATTACAATGAAATTTGTATTTTTATTTTTTTAGTATTTTATTTTTGGTTTGTATTTATTTATTCCATTCGAATATTCGAAAATCTAATTTAAGTCAAGCTTGAGTTTTTTTTTGTTCGACTCTTTTCTATTTTTAGTTTTTGGGCAGCGACAACAACAACAACGACAACAACTAAAATGCCTGTTGCGAGCGCACACGAAGTGTTTGCGAATATATGTATGTATGTATGTACGTACAGACATACATATATACAGTGTTTTTTTATTGATTTATGTTTTCTTTTTATTAAATTAATGTATATGTGATTTTTTTAATTTGAACTTTTAATTTTACAAATTTGTTTTGCATAGTTTTAACTGTTATTGCCATTAGCTGCGGCTGCGGCTGCTGCTGCGACCCGTAGCTACTTTATAACTGCGTAGACATGTGGGTGTGTGGGTGTGTGTGTGTGTGTGTTTGTGTGTGCGTGTATTAGTGAGTACCTAATACGTATATGTATGTGTGTGTGTGTGTGTATGTGTGTTCGCTGGTGTTAGTGTGCATGTGCATGTATGTATATGTGTGGGTATGTGTGAGTATTTGATGCGTATGTATGTATGTAGGTATGTATGTATGTGTTCCGGCGTGGGAAACACCCACTCTCTAAGTCGCCAGCGAATGCGGAGGCGGCATTAGCAAAAGCGCCGCTGATTTTATTTTTAGAACATTTTCTTTCTATTTCAATTTACTTCGAATTAAAGTTTTAACTCGATATTTCTAGTGTTTATATTAATGTTGTTATTTTTGATGCTGCTGCTGCTGCTGTCGTTGTTGATTTTTTCCTGTTTCTGTTTCATTTTTTTTTTCTTTTTGCTTGTATTTTTTTGTTGAGCTTTGCTCTTGCTGCACTAAATAAAATATTATGTGGAGCATGCGCACTCACACACACCTACGAACTGCACAATGTATGTGGGATACATACATATTATGTATTTAATGGCTTAAGCCGTTTAGTCAACACAAGTTTATGCAAAATTTATAATTGTACTTTTGATTAATGGTCGCGCACACACTCACACACACACACAGCACTTAGTACTTGTCTGTCTATCTATGTGTGTGTGTGTGCGTGCGTGTGTGTATGTGTGCGTACATATGTGCTCGGAATTCTGTTGATTCTTTTGCTTGCCTCATCGATTCACATTCGCACAACACTTAAAAAAAAAACAACAACACAAATTGAAGTTAAAATTTAACAACAATTTTGTGTAATTTTCGTTCGTATTTAATTTTTCTTTTATTTGTTGCTTTTGGTTTTTTTTCTTTTTTGTACTATTGGCCAAGTCCCTGCTGAAGTTCCATGTAACTTGTTGTTGTCGTTGTAGCTATGACAGTTGTTGTTGTTGTTGTTGCTGTTGTTGTTGTCGTCGTCGAAGCGTCGTGATGTACGTGCGTTAGCTCAAGGCTTGGAACGTCTGCTTCTGTGCTCCGTACTACGAAAAATGTGAAATAACCAGAGATTCACAGCAGCGGCAGCAGCATCAGTCGGCATTCTGCTCCCAATTCGCAGCTGAGCCAATTGTGGCACACACACACACGCACATGCAGCAGTGTGTGCGCGCCTCTGTAAGTATCTGTGCGCGTGTGTCCTGTCTCTGTGTGTGCGCGCCGAAAGCTTGCAGCCAGCGCGCTGGCTGAGCATAAACAAGGCGAGCACAATGGTTTCTCAATGGGCTTACTGAATGGGCCGAGCGCAGCTCACCCATACAGAGGCACGGCTTGCGCTCACTTGCGCGCACACACGCGCACACACGCACACATGCAGAGCCGATTGCGTAAAACAATGTAACTGTAACTGTAACAGCAAACGCTGCCGATGCTGTAGTCCTTGTCTCGCATTCGCTCTGAGCAAGCTTTTGTTTTTTTTTTTCTTCCTCCTCTTCTTTCTGCTGCTTTTTTCTGTTTCTGTTTGGTTGTTGTTGCTGCCTTTTGGCTGGCAAAAGTTCTCATGATTTGCGCTTAGCTTTCGCTGGCCACAGCATTGGAAGCTTTTATCATTGAGTTACATGCGGGGAGTGCACAACCAGACTCTCACTGGCCCATGCCAAACAGCTGGCCAAAATCAATTGGCCTGGTCAGCCATTCAGGCCAAGACTGGCCGCTAACCGCACTGGCCTGGCCTAAGCTAAGCCAGCATCATGAGAGCCAGGTCTAGTTAAACATGGATATATAGTGTGTGTGTGAGAGAGAGAGAGAGCGAGAGAGAGAGATGGGCAAGCCTAGCTTAGCTTTGATATTAAAGATAAGGAGAGACCTGAGCTGGCTATATATATATATTGTATATTATTTATGCTATAAATTATATATATCTGACATTTGCATATAGCCTATGCGCCTAGCTGAACAATACAAATGAGATGCAAGCTAGAGTACAGCTAAAGTACCTGAAATACTTAACATTAATGCTGTCACTCATATACATACATCAAATACATATGCCCGCCTGTATATGTCTGTGTGAGTGCGGGGCTCAGCTCACCAGATGGCGCCAGGCAGCAGCAGCAGCAGCAGCAGCAGCAGCGAAACGGTGACGGTGACAACCCTAAATGAGCATTGGCATCTCGTGATTCTGAATGAAAGCGCGCTTGTTACGTGTGCTGCCTGGCTGGTTGGCTGGTTGGCTGTCTGTTTGGCAGTGGAATGTCGCCCCGGAATGTAATATGCGCAGGCCCAGGGCCTATGCCGAGTGGGCCCACCATAATCATCTTCATCATCAATTAGAGCAAGAGCAAGTCGGCAAGTCACAGCGCACAGCAGCAGCAGCAGCAGCAGCCGTAGCAGCAGCCGTAGCAGCAGTGGCAGTGGCAGCCGAAGACGTAACGGTAACTGACAGTAATCATTCGTTAGCTAGCAACGGTAGCCGCCGCTCCACATAACCAATCTCGTTGCTGCCCACGACGCGCGCGCTCCCAGCGATGCGATACAGATACATATATACATTAGATATAGGACGAGCGGGAAAAAGTGAATGAGAAATCGTAATTTGCATTTTCAATTTTTGGTTTTTGCATATTGTTGTTTTTTTGTTTTTTGTTTATCGTAATTCTTTTGAGGGCATCCGTGCTGTTCGTAAGCCCCATTCGACGTGTTTAATTCGCTGGTGTTGCGCTATTATTTATGCTTGTCGTTGTTGTTGTTGTTTTTTGTTTGTTTTGTGGGTTACAGCAAATTAATATTTGAAGCCAGTGCTTGTGTGTGTGTGTGTGTGTGTGTGTGTGTGTGTGCGTGTCTGTGTCAAGATAATTTGCTAGCAATTTTATGGACTGGCAAATTTGATAGAATACCAAAAGCAAATGGCAAAAGCAATGCCTGTGTGCAATGTCATACACACACACACACACACACACACACACATATACACATATTTATTACAGTTTACATTGTGTGCGTGCCTATAAATGTGTCCTTTAAAAATAGAGCATCCGAATGCGGCACAATTGCCATTTTCTATTTTCTTCTTTGCCACTAACTGCAGTAAATGAATAAAACAAAAAACAAAAAAATAGAAGAAAAATGGGTCAAACGCTGAAAAGACAAACAATCGTATATATGTATGTATGTACGTCTATGACAGAGCAACAATGATGAGGGCCACATTAACGAACTGAAAATACTATATAAGACAAAAAAAAAAAAAACAAAACAAAAAAAAAAACAAGAGTAACAAGAAGAGGAAGAGCAAGAAGAAGAAGGCAAAGGAAAACCATGAGACGCTCTCAGAAAACGCTATTAGGGAAAACATATTTATGTACTCATTGCACACTTACATCTAAATTTTCCAGCATATATTTATATGTGAATAAAAAATATACATATATGTATGCATATTTACAGCATATGTATGTACATACATTCAAAGAAATGTCGGTCATTAGTTAACCATTAGAGATGTGAGTGCCATCTGAGTGGATGGATGTTCAGAGAAATGCATTTGATGCTTACACTTGGCATTTATTATGAATAAGCATAAATCATTGAAAGTTGAGCTACATATGTAAATATAGATATATATATATATATATATATATATATACATATATATGATTATATGCGTGTATATTTAGATATGTGCAGCTGTGTCTCTGAACAGGAACTTGAAGCTTGAAGGACGCACATATAAACAAACACTTATCAAACTGCTGAATATTCTATGCCATTGAACGACTTGAGAAAAACAATTAGAGAGGGAAACCTTCGAAAATCTTTTCCGTTATATATTAAATATACATATATGTATGTACATACATATATGCATTAGTTTAAGTTTGTGTAATGACATAATATCAATTCGAGCTGTCTCTCCAATTATCACAGATATCAATACACTCGTGCAACGTTATCAAACACGCGACTAACTATGCAGCACTAAGACCAGAAAGCGAGAACGAACGAGCGAGTGTGAGAGAGAGAAGGAGGTGAGAGAGTGAAGAAAACGTAATTCAAAAGATAGGCAATGCCATCCGGTATGAAAGTGAAAGCATCAGCTGAGACGATGCCAACGAGTTGAGAATCGCAGAGAGGAGAGCAACAGCAAACAGTTAACTGCCGCCAATATGACGAGTCTTGGCCATCTGGGCGTCTGTTACAGCCTATTGCTGCTGTTAGTGCTAAGCGCCCAGCTAACTGTAGTACGGTAAGCTGACTAACTGATCCGTGTAATCTAAGATAAGACCTTCTCCCTCTCCGTTGCCTTCGCTTCGCAGATGTAAGCGCAAGGAAATGCTCGCTGGCCGCTTAGAGAATGTTACGCAGACGATCTCAAAGATATTGCAAGGATACGATATACGGCTGCGTCCCAATTTCGGTGGCGAGCCACTGCACGTGGGCATGGATTTGACTATAGCAAGTTTTGATGCGATCTCCGAAGTTAATATGGTAAGTCGGGCAAGCAAAACTGCCTCGGCTGGAGCACACTTCAAGTAAATTTACTTTACAGGACTATACTATAACAATGTACTTGAATCAGTATTGGCGCGACGAGCGCCTGGCTTTCAACATCTACGGCCCGTACTACGATTCCGATGCCGACGACGATGGGGTCAATGATGTGCTGACGCTATCTGGCGACTTTGCCGAGAAGATCTGGGTGCCAGACACATTCTTTGCCAACGACAAGAATAGGTCAGTCAAATATATATACATAAATCATATGCAAGTACTTAGCATATACTTGACATAGCTTTCTGCATGACGTCACCGAGCGCAATAAGCTGGTGCGACTTGGTGGCGATGGCGCCGTTACCTACGGCATGCGCTTCACCACAACACTCGCCTGCATGATGGATTTGCACTACTACCCACTGGACTCACAGAACTGCACCGTGGAAATCGAGAGCTGTAAGTGAAGCGAATGATATAAGCCTCATCTATCAAGAATTATCAAATCCAATTGGATTTGTAGCTATTTATAGTTCCTATAAGAGCACTATATACATATATGTATAACAGTTTGTAGTTAAATCATTTTGAATACCGTCTCAGCTTGCCTTACGTTTTCTCAATTGAAAGAGAGAGAGTCTTAGCTATTAAGAACAACATAATCCAATTGGACTTACAGCAGCTCAGACTGATTCCTATATACACATTGGATTACGGTTAAATTCTTTTGCCTCTTGCTTCACCTTTCAGTTGAATTCAAGTGAAGGATACGAACTTTAACTATCAAGAAATACACAATCCAATTGGATTTGTAACAGCCCAAAACGATTTCTTGTTAGCTCCTGGTATTCCTTTACGTTCATTGAATTCACGTTTTTTAATTTAATGGGTTTCTGTTGATTTAGCTAAGTAGCAACGCTCGCATACACATACATACATACATACATACGTGTATATACAGATACATATACAGACATTTCACTCGTAATTCTCTCAGCAGCATTCTCTTACATAACTGTCTTTTACTCAAATTGTGAGAAAACACTCAAAGGCAAAGCAAAACACTCAGAGCGTAACAGATTGCATCGGCTCTTTAACGAGCTCGTTTGCGATCGGCTCGCCCGTTTCGCTCTGGCTGCTCCTTGACCGTTTGACTTTTGTTGTGTTGGTATGTATGCGAGAGTTGCGCGTACGTGAATTGAGTGATTGTATGTGTATGTGTATGTGAATATGAAGACCCCTAACTTCATGAGTTGAGTGCCAACGTCAATCGTGTATTTACACGAACAGTTTAACGAAAGGCGCTCAATAGAAGACAAGACCAAAAAGAACCGAAGCCTCTTGCTCAGAGCGAGAGCAAGTGAGCATGATATTGTTCGAATGATTTCGGGAACAGAGCATAAGAAATCTAACTGTTAACAGATATTTGCAAGCTATGCTTAAAGTTAAATTATTCTGAAACTATAGTCTAATAAAATAGAGCTTTAATTTACATGCGTCTCATTTTCATGTCGAACGAGTTAAACAGTTTTTCAATTTTGTTCCACCTCTTCCCGTTTCGTTTCCCTTAGATGGTTACACGGTCAGCGATGTGGTCATGTACTGGAAGCCAACGCCGGTACGCGGCGTCGAGGACGCCGAACTGCCACAGTTTACGATCATTGGGTACGAGACCAATGACAGGAAGGAGCGCCTGGCCACTGGCGTCTATCAGCGGCTGTCGCTCTCCTTCAAGTTGCAGCGCAACATCGGATACTTTGTGTTCCAGACGTATTTGCCCAGCATACTGATCGTGATGCTATCCTGGGTATCATTTTGGATTAACCACGAGGCGACGAGCGCTCGCGTGGCGCTCGGCATCACCACCGTGCTGACGATGACGACGATCAGCACCGGTGTGCGGAGCTCGTTGCCCCGCATCTCCTACGTGAAAGCCATCGATATCTATTTGGTGATGTGTTTTGTGTTCGTGTTTGCGGCGCTGCTCGAATACGCCGCAGTCAATTATACGTACTGGGGCAAGCGGGCCAAGAAGAAGATTAAAAAGCTGAAGGATTGTGATCGACATAAAATAGGTACATACTACTAAAATAACTCGGAAAGTATTTCAATAATATTTGTTCGGCCTCTATGCGTCTGGCAGGTAAATTGGAGAAATCCGAAACGTGTTCAACCACAGAAGACATTATTGAGCTGCAGGACGTACGCATGAGTCCTATACCTTCGTTGCGCAAAGGTAACTACAATGTAACCCTCGGCTCCATTGGCACCGAGACCATGGACTTGGCCAAGTTTCCGCCAAGTTTTCGCATAACACGCAACTATGGAACAGGTCGCAGCCAGCTAAGACATCGCGGCCAAAGAGGTAAGTGCGGTAAATAATCTTATAACGCGTTAACCACTAACACGCTCTCTTTGAATTGTTCTCTCTCTCTCTCTCCATCTCTCTCTCTCAGCAGGCATCTCGGCGCGTCCACGCATGATGCACGCCATTAAGAAGAGCGCCTCGGCCATTAGGGCGACAATACCGAAAATCAAAGATGTTAACATTATCGACAAGTACTCCCGCTTGATATTCCCGATTAGCTTTTGCGCTTTCAATCTCGGCTATTGGATCTTCTACATATTAGAATAATTAGTTGCGGCTAAAAGTGTTAGTAACGTGTACTTACCCAAGTATCATTGCCCCTTCCACGGCCACCACCTGCTGCCCTCCCACTGATGAACTAGTATATGGCATATACATATATATATATATAGATATACATACGTATTTATATATGTATATATATACATATATTGACATTGACCAATTTATATAAATGGAATGATAAACCCGCAACATATACATACATATACATATGCGATATATATTAACATACACACACACACTCACACACACATTTGAGTATATATATATATATATATACATATATATAAAAATATATATAGTTTAGTCTTGCTATTCGCATTAGGTAAATCACAGTAATTGTGTTCCCGGTAATTTGAAAATTTAGGTACAGATTAATTAAGTACGAGTTTAGCCAAATTGTACAAGGAATTGGTATGCATTTGGCCACATACATATATTAGCACGAGCTGGGCGACATAACTAGCATTGAGGAACATCAACGATGATCCATGGCAGCAGCTCGATGTGACCCGAATAATTTCACTCTTGTTCAATCAAGTGCTTTTCATAATTATTCACAATATTCACAATATTCACAATATCATTGAGATCATTTATTGTATATTTCTTAGAAATGTTATTTAAATGGTTTACATATTTTACACAAATTGCATTTTTACTGCCTATGCGCTGGGTTGGGGATTTTCTATGTTTCAGAATGAAGAACCATCGTTGGAAGAAGAAGACTGACTAAATGAGAAAATCAAATGAAAATCTAGTAGGTAAATCAATGCCTGCCGTGCTGTTCGTACGTCTATCCGTGCATCCGTCCGTAAGTCTAAACACAAATGTCTTTAAATATGGTATATAGATAAATACTAATAATAAAAATAAAATTACTTGTGATCAAGTTCAAAAATGGACATATACCATAGAATCCGGTTATAACGACTCCGTTTATAGCGTCCGACGGAAAATTCAGCTCACCAGAAAATCTCATGTGAGCAAACTTATATGGTTCCAATGGAATATCGTTATAAACGAATTCTACTGTATATAGATTAGGGGCAGGGCAAATCGGAAAAATGTGCTGCTCGCTCTGGTTCCACCTGATTAAGAATAAAAACATTTTGTCAGCTTATAAGCATTTGCTGTATTTATCGATTAAATCTGCTTGAATGGCACAACTTTATTTGCATATGGAAAGCCAAATGGACTTTGTCTGAATAATTTCAAGATACAGCTTGCATCTATGTATATGTATGAGCATTGTGTTATCGCGCGCTGCCAATCTTCATCTGGGAGGCAAAAGAAAATAAAAAAGCAGGCGAACAGGCTTAGGCCTTAATCATTGACCAGGAGAACTCCTTCTTGTACATGCCGTAGGCCAGCCAGTAGAGCAAATTGAACAGCGCAAATGTCATGGGGAAGGCAACGCGCGCCACTCGATCAATCAACGAAATGCTGTTCACGTAGCCGGCGCCCTGGCGTCCCTGGACGCTCTTCTCGGCAGCCGCATCGCGTTCCCGCTGCCTGCGAAACTTGTCGTCGCCCTTGAGGCAGAGCCACATCTGACGCATGCGGGAGACGGCGGGCGGCTCCGTTTGGGTGGTGCGCTCCATGGTCGAGGCGTGCGAGGAGAGTCGTGGAAAGATGTGTGCGGGCTCCTGCTGCTGGTTCTAGTGAAAAGTGAAAGCAAAGGCAGAGCTCAATTCGGCTCAATTCAGCGCGATGTCGGACTGGGCGAACTCACATTGTAAATGGGGCAGCTGAAGGTGTTGCGTTTGGGGTAGCCCCCGCCATTAAGGTCCGCCGGCAAGGGCAGCTCACAGTGCAGGGCATCGTGATCGGCAAAGACAAAGACATCGCTATCCGAGTTGGCCGGCTCGCTGTCGTCGCTGGCCTCGGCCGCGTCGGCAATTTCGCCGGTGGAGTAGCCCAAGGCTCCGATGTCCTCCCACTCATCGTCGATGCGGGGTATTTCGCCGCTGCCCAATTTGGTGAAGTAATGAACGCCAGCGAACTCCAACAGCGTCGCAATGCAATAAAGGAAACTCATGAGCAGAAACCAGTCCAGGGCCGTGGCGTACTTAACCTTGGGCAAATCGGTGCGCGAGTCCAGGCTGATGGTGGACAGAGTGAGCACAGCCGTCACGCAGAGGCCGACCCGATCGCTGGTCGCCTCGCGATGTATCCAGAAGGAGACCCACGACAGCACCACAATCAATATGCAGGGCACATAGACCTGAACAGCTCACACAGAAGGGAAATCAACAGGGGATTATATATGTATGTATATAGATACGGCTCACCTGTATCAGGAAGTAGCCAGTGTGACGCTTGAGATTGAAGGCCACGTGCAGCACGCTGAAGTCGCCCTCGCGACGCGTGGAGGTAAAGTTGCGATGCATCATGCTGATCAAATCGAACTGGTTGAGCGTCATGCCCGGCACAAAGGAGACGGCATCGTCGTGGTTCTGCCACTCGTAGACCAGCTGCTGGTTGGTGTAGCCATCTGCAAGGGAGGATTAGTGGCAAAGGGAGGCAAGGGCAAGGCAGAGGCGTCTACTCACAGCTGCCGATGATAAGTGGACAGGATTGACGATCCATCGGAAAGTTTTTCAGCTCCATTGGGCAGGTAGCCTTGATGGTGAGCCTGCAAGGACACAGTTGAGCTTTAGGAACTGTCGTTTGATGCGAATTACCCTCAATCGTACCGCATCGAGTAGAGTATGCCACCATCCTGATCCAGTCGCAGCAGCTTGTTGGGCACGGTAATCGTATGGATATGGGAGTGCTTGCCATTGTAGAAGTAGGTGTCGGGTCGCCAGATCTTGTCCAACATCTTGATGCTCAGCGAGAGACTCTTGATGGGGCCCTGGAAGCTCAGCCGCTTGTCGCGCCAATACTGACGGAAGTAGCAGTCCATTGAGTAGTCCATATCCAGCTCGGAGACGGGTCCCATGCTGCGTATCAGGATATTGGTGCGCACCACCGTCGGCAGGCCCTGTCCGTGGGTGGGCAGCTGCGATTGCTCGTAACGCTTCAATAGATTCTCCAGAATGCTCGATATATTCCGGCTCAGCATGTCCGCCGAGGCTGTACGTGGCCAGGCCCTACGCTGTGCGCCATACGCATTCGTATCATTCACATAGCGCCGACTGAGGCGACTCTTGCCCTGGACGGTCGAGAGAGCGCGAAAGGATTCGTAGATGCGGCTGGCCTTGAGCTCGCTGGTTATCAAAGGCATCCTGCTCGCGACAGGCGGTGGCACCTGCTCCGGCGAGGTGCCAGCTGTGGTAATGCCCTCGCCCCCCTGCCGCTCGAGCAGGCTCAAGCAAATCAAGAAACTGTGGAAGAGTGCACAAGTCGTCAGACAACTGATATGCATATATACGTATATGTATTTGGATGTATATGTATTTGGAGACCCCAAAAACCAAGGTGTTTTCTCTCTTGAAGGTCACAGAGCATCTGAGACTGGCTCTAAATATTGTATTTAGCCCGCTCACAACACTAATTGTCCGCATATTGCCTGCAGAGTGCGGCTGAGCACTCGTCAGCGAAATGAAGTGTCCCGCCTAACGGTATAACGGTATAACGGTATAACAGTCTAACAGTCAAACAGCTCGATGCTCACAATTCACAATTCATGTTTCATAATTTTCATGGGTTTCGCTTTCAGCATTGTTCAACACTTGAAGTAGTTTTGTAATTAAACACTTGAGCTGCAAACTGTTAAGCCAAAGTGAGTCAAGAACGTGCTGGACTCGTTGCACAGCACAAGATACCTCTTAAGACGGCAGACCGTACAGGCTGCTAGAAAAGTCCATGTATTTCTTCTCGAATATTCATACGACTCTTTGACTCTTTTATAATTGATTGATATGTTCAACCTTTTGCATATTTTTTGTAAATTCTATTATTATTATTATTATTATTATTATTTTTTTTTTTTTTTTTTTTTTTTTTTTTTTTTTTTTTTTGCCTTTGCCTCCAGACTCAAGCAACCTGCTTACGCAGCAGTTAAGTGGTATGGAAAGTGTCACATTTATGAACAATGGCAACAACGTCGGCGCTGGCGTCACTGGCAACACGAAAAGTACAACAACAACAACAACAACAATAACAACGGCAACAAAATACCGTTTACAGGATAACAAAAGAATGCCAGGATAATTTGTACAGTATGCCCATGACTATGCGAATCTGTTTCTAAGCACTTTGCATTTACGTCTGTTAGCTTACCACACACACAAACCAACACACACACACACCAGCACACACACGTGCATATGAAATTGCTGAATTTTGCCACACAAAAGTTTTTTGAAAATTACAAAAAAAAAATTATGTAATTAAAAAAAATAATAATAATATTTAACATACTAAAAGATTTTGCTTATATATTAAATAAAATAAATGCAAATAAATAAAATTATAGAAATGTATATTTTAAATTTGCTTTAACTATGATTGCTCATACGCTCCGTTGTACATAGTTTTTCTTGCATATTAATGTTCTTAACAGATGATGAAAATAAAATGAATATTATTTATAAGGGAGATAAATCTTATTTTGCAATAAAATTGATTGGAAATTCGACTGAGTTATCATAAAAAATCGTCAGCTTTTTCTTCTTATATCATTTCTTGTCACCTAAAGCCCCTAACATGTTTGAAAATAAACTGAAAATTATATTTTATATTTTCAACTATATTTTCGTTAACAAACAAAAACTGTTTAGGAATTGCCAAAAAAAAATAACTTTTAGTCTTTAAAAGTTTTTAGAGTTTCTTGTTGAAATGAAATTCAAAGTATTTTAGATAGACTTGAAAAAAAATTGCAGGTCTTTTACATTATAAAATCATTTAGATATTTTTAATTAGTTTCTAAGATTCTGCAAATAATTTCTCAAATAAAAATTTATATTAAAATATATTTTATTGCAATAATACAGGAAAAAAATACATATATTTAAAAAAAATTATGTATTATAATTATTAATTTAAAAAACAATTTATTTATTTATTTATTTTATATTTTTAGCATACTATCTGAATAATTTGAAACAAAATAAGCTAAAAATTATATATATAAATTTATTTATTTTTATTATACGAATAGCTCTAGAATATTTTCAAGAAAAAACCTTCGACTTCACAAATTTGTTCAGAATTTTCTAGCAACTTCTTTGAAACATGTTTGAAAATATTAATCAAGCTGAATTGAATTTGCATTCAGTTTATGATGAACATGAACAGACTCAGTCTTTTGGGATCTACATCTCTGTGTGAAATGCTCGAGCAGCCGTGAATTGGGATGCCAAAGAAGAGGTGGCTCGACATTTCTGGCACCACTGTGCAATGTGTTCTGTTTACTGGCCGCGGGTGCTTTTACGCTTTTGAACCGCTTAATAATAATACAAAAAAAAAAAAGGGGGGAAAAGCACACATACATAAAGCAACAACAGGAACAACAAAACAAAATGAGACCGTGTTATTCAGTTCACGACCTTGCGACCGCTTCCAATGATATGCTGGGGTAATCTTGGCGTTTAGGCGTGAGTGTCTGCAAATTTGTGTCGATGTCGATGTCGATGTCATGCCCCCGGGCTAGTCTTATGCAATGGACTTAGAAATGTGCCCGCATATGTAGCGACTTAATTACTTCCTTTCAAAATGCACAGCCCAACACAAACACATGTACATATATCTGCGTATGTGTATAGGTATATGCATGATTATACATATATATACATATCTATGTATATATGTATATGGACTGTTAGCTGTATGCCAACTTTCTAATGTAGCGTGTGTAGCCGTTTGGGTTAGGGAAGCGCCCTCACTTAGCATTTTTACGCTTGTCAAGCTCCACCACCCACTTGGTGGCACAAAAATTGCTTGATTCGCAAAATAATAGTTACATGCACTATGCACACACTTGTCTGACAGCCCACACACACACTAACATACACACACACTGATACAGAGACAGGAACGAGTGCTCAAACAACCCACAGCGAGACGGCTTAAACTGCAGCACGGCGCATGGCTTTGCTCGAAACTGAGTTTGGCTTTTGGCATTCGTTTGTCCGGGAGTTTGACTGAAAGCAATGTGTTAATTGAATCCGAATGCTAGCTGTGAGCCTAGCTAGCTGTTCGCCAAGATAAAGAGATATGTCTCGCCTGGCAGGCAATCAACTTGAGCACACTGTATTGCATGCCGTCCCATGCGGTCCCTCGGCTCGGACCACTTGACCGCGTCTGACAGCTATGCAGCTGGCTTGAGGCTGTTGGCTGTTGGCTGTTGGCCTGGTGCTCTAGCCGGCTCTAAGTGCCCCAGTGTGCAGGGGTGTGATTGAGTGATTGAACGGCCGCATATAGGCACCGAATGCACTGAATACGACATTAGGTCAATTACTTACCTAGCTAATATCCGCAGCATAATCATTGCACTGGCAATTATGGCCGGCTGGCTACACGTGAACAGCCGAACAATGTGTCTTACCAGCCAAGCAACAAGCTATCCATCAAAGTCGCAAGTTCGCAGTCCGCCAATCGAGAATCGCCTATTGATGATGCGCGCTGGGCAGAAACGTTGCGCTCGTCGCTGTTGCACGCTCGCCGTCTAAATCCCAACAAGGCGGCTGAGACAAGCCTAAGTCGGCTCTGGCTTTGCACACGGACGGCCAATGGGTCTGGCATGCGCAAAGCATCCATCAAACCCAACACTTCGCTTGCAACATGCAACGCGACCTGTGGCCAATACCTGATGCTGCTGCTGCTGCTGCTGCTGCTGCTGCTCGGCCTCCGCAAGGATCCCCTGCCAGAGCGCCCCCAACAACCACGCAACAAGCGACAATTGCCTGAGCATTATTTATTTATAAACGCATTGCCACTCATTGCTTAGCCAAGTTAGTTGGTAATTGTGCAATTATATTCTCGCTTAAATAGTTTTTCTTCAAATATTCATTGGCATTCGAATGGAGATTTGTCAAATGTCAAAATGCATTTAATAATTCACTTATTTTATTCAATTTAATAAATATTTAAAATCTTCTATAAAATACCCCTTTTTGCTGTAAACTCATTTCGACTTATTCAAAACGAAAAAAATAAAAAAACGGTCAGCTCGCATTGGCGCTCACATTGCTGGCCTCATCGATAGGCGTCACTGGAAAAGTATCGATATAGTTTAACAGCTGCAATTCAAATAGCAATGCGTGCACATATCGAAAATGGCGATCAGCACGACTAAACTGTACTTGCTTAAAGATTTACTTAATTGAAGTGGGAATTGTTTGTGGCCTATGACTTTTACGCTTTAAACTAAGAGTAAGCAAATTATGTGAGAATACAATTAGCGAGAGTCTAATATTTTTTTTTTAGTTACTTATTAGCCATTTCAGATGACAGTGTAGAGTCATTTAAAGACCCCAGCTTAAGGACCTTTTCTGATATCATTCTACAAATATCGTTCTACAGAATTAATATGCTTCGATTAGCTTTATGCACATCGAGCGATACCTGACTTTTGACTTATTATTATTATTATTATTATTATTATTATTATTATTATTATTATTATTATTATTATTATTATTATTATTATTATTATTATTATTATTATTATTATTATTATTATTATTATTATTATTATTATTATTATTATTATTATTATTATTATTATTATTAGTATTATTAGTATTATTAGTATTATTATTAATATTATTATTATTATGGACCGCTAGAATAATCCCCGATCTAGAGAAGTGGATAAATAGAAAACACGGTGAAACGTCGTTCTATTTGACACAACTACTCTCTGGACACGGTTACTTTCGAAAGTATCTAAATAAGATGGGGAAAACTGCCGAATCCAGCTGCATTTACTGTGGAAATGCAATGGATGATGCAGAACACACCTTCTTCAACTGCATAAGATGGTCGGAAGAAAGAATCGACCTGGCAGAAACAGTAGGTGAAGTCAGAGTAGAGACATTAGTACAGCAAATGTGCAGCAGCATAGATGCTTGGAAAAAAGTCTATGAATTCGCCGAAAAGATTCTGCGGCGGAAGAACGCAGGCACACAGAGGGCAACGCTCACTTAGAGCACACTATGGGGTTCCACCTTGAAGGTTAATGCGGGATAACTCCTGGTTCCAAGGTGGATTTGAGCCCCAAAAGAGGAGGATTTTTAGTCGGTAAGCAGCTATGCAGTCCGACACACCGGTCAAAGTGACGACCTGACTGACGGTGCATAAAGCATTTTTTCCTACCTCAGCCCAACAAAAAAAAAAAAAAAAAAATTATTATTATTATCATTATCATTATAATTATCATTATCATTATTAATTAGATTTAGAATTCCTTCGCAATTACCATAGGCTAAAAGCATTTCTTTCCTTGTAGACAATGGCCCAGAACTTATGTACTTTTAGCAATTTAATGGCTAAGGTTAGTCACACTTAGAATACCCTTTAGGTTACCTACCCAAATACCCATTTCATTCTATTTTAAAAGTCTTTTTTGTGTTGTGCATATAAATATGTTGTCAGTTTATTCAATGAAATTCTGCACATGAGCTACTGATGAATTCAGAATTCATCATCTTCTGCAACATCATCACATTACTTAACAGATATGGAAATCGATGATGGACTGTTGTAGGCGGATTTCGTTGAAGGATCTTTAATAGAAATACAATTTCGAATCAAGTATTTAGAGAGATAGCACATATCTCCTTTTCTCTCCGGCTCTGCAGTGCTGAAATAGACCAACTCAATTTCGATCCGAAGGAAAATGTTCGAATTCAGCCCCAGCGCTAAAAGAGAATGGAAAACCAATTCCTCATCGAGAACAATTGAAAACGATTTGGGAAAGTTGTAGCAAATAATGCATTCTATTCTTATTCTTATCACATCAAAGTCAAAATTCTCAACCAAATTGTAGACGAATTGCATTTTCTTTTGTTCTTTTGTTTTTGTGTTGTTTTTGTTTTTGTGGTGCAGCTGCCAAAGCTCGTGCTTAGAGATAGATTTTAGCCCAGCATCAACTGCGAAATGGGAATAGCTTAGCGATAGTATCTGAAAGTAGAACAAAATATGGCATTAGCATAGCCAAGTTGTGAAAGTCGTGCAATTGCAGTTAACTACGTATAGCCCTGTGTCTGAGCTCAACCCTGAACTGAAGCCAAATCATAGCACGTCGTTTAGCCCGTTGATAATAATTTACTGTCTGGCGCGGCAGGATGAAGCCACGAGATGCCAATCCAATCGGCGATTGCCACAAATTTCAGCTAGTTTCAATCTGAGCTCTGCCTTGAATACGAATTCGAATGCGAAACTCTGATCGAGCTTGATGCCAATTGTATAACTTTGTCTATATATACACAAACATATATATATACATATATATATATATATAAATCGGTTTAATTTTGCCAGCAAAATTTTATTTAAAAATTTTTAATAATTTTTTTTTCTGTGTTTTTTTTTTTTTGTTTCATCGCACCAGACAGTGAAATTATATTTAATGCATTAAAATATCTATAGTTATACATATAAAAAGTAGTTGGTTTTGTGTTGTGTTTGTATATAATCGAGTGTAAGAATACACACACACACACACAGACACACGCACACTTATACACACGCATGTCAAAGTACATGTATAAAATGCATTTTATATGTCCGATTTCAATTGTATCTTTACATAATATACATGAGCATTAGCTTAACATATGTGTGCGTGTGTGTGTGTATGCGTGTGTGTGTGTGTGTGCACGTGTGTGTGTGTGGCCTCTAATGCCACAGCTTGGCATAGATATGAACATGCATTTTAATAATAACCCTTGAATTCGGAGACCATCTTCAACCATCTCTTTGGCAGTTGCATTTGAAAATATCAAACATTTGTGTGTAAGTGTGTGAGCGTGTATGTGTGTAGAATGAAAAGTTATTAAGCTAATATATATTTATATATAAATATATATGTATATATAAAGTTGATATGGCAGCAAGTTGCTTTAGCAGTGAGAACAAACCATAGACATAGAACAGATGTTAGTTGGGGTTAGCTTGTAAAAGAGAATCGAGAATTAGCGAAAATTAAATGTGAATTCTAACTAAACGAACTGCCTAAAAAATTATTGGCATGTACTATAAAGTGTACATATGTATGTGTGCCTTAATAAATGCACACACACACACATATAAGTATGTACATGTGTGTGTGCGTGTGTGTGTGTGTGTGGGTGAGTGTGTGCAGCAGCATATTCAAATTGTTGCCGCACATTTGCCTTAGTGAGAACATAAAAACATATACATATATTAAATTTTGATGTTTTTGTTGTTTTTTTTTTTTCGCTTTCATATTTTATTTTGTAATAAATTTTAATTGGTTTTTGAATGTTTTGTGGCTGTTTCTTTTTTGTTTTTCTCTTGTGTTGTATTACGCTTAGTTGTTAGTTTTTGTTTTTATTTTATTTGTTTTTGTTTTTTGTTTTTTTTATTTATTTTTTTATTATGTTTGACTTAAATTACTTTAGACCACATTATGGACCATTTTTGCATCCAATTGGCAACTTACAGCTAGATTATTATTATTTAATTCTCCTCAGCCTCATACACATGAACGCACGTATGTATCTATGTACATATAATTCATAATTCATAATTCTTTATCTTAATTGTGTTAAGCGCCATGCAATTCAGTTTTTTTTTTCTTCTCTTTTTTGTTTTTTTGCTTTGCTTTGTGGTATTTTATTTTCAATTGTTGTTTTTTTCTTTATTAATATTTGTTTATTATTTTAAGGTTTATTAACAGTTAACAGTTCTTTAGAAATGGTTTCAAAAAGTTTATTATAATGAACATCTTTTACTCGTCTCCTCCGATATTTGTTGCTTTTCTAATATTCCTTGACAAACATACGGTGTGAGGTCTGTACTGTGTGTGTGTGTGTGTGTGTGTGTGTGTTTAGGTTTAGTTGTGTTGGTGTGCATGTATGTGTTTCTGCAGTGTCTGTGTCTGTGTGCCAAACTTCTGATGCGCCTTTATTGCTTTCCATCGACTCTCATCTCTCAATATATGTGCGAGTGTGTGTGTATATGAACTAGTTCGCAAATCGCATTACACATACATATGTAAATACATATTTCAATACGAATCGCAACATTTGATGGAATGGAAATGCTCAATTCCATTTGAACAATATACTAACATATGCACATACATACACACACACATACATATATACATAAACATATATTTGTGCATCTGCATGTTTATATTAGTATATTGATTTTGTACTGCTTGAAAAATCATATAATCAAAAAGTCGGATTGTATTTGATCTTGCTAGTGAATAATATAATGCTTGCTCTGATATTTTCTATTATGATGTATGTCTACATCTTATCTTATTTTCATTTGGTTTTGTTTTAATTTATTTTCGACCATCGGTTCCCTTGGAAGTGGTATAAAGAAATGTCTGATCTTGCGCGTATACCCGATTGAAATGAGAGTGAAATACTTAAGGATCGGCAAATCGAGATCTAATAGTACATGTATACATACATATGCATATGCATTAGCAAGAGATTTAAATTCGTTTCAGATTTCTCTTCATTTTCATTTTCTTTTTTTCTATTTTGTACACGGTTAGCATTAGGAATCCGGATCAGAAGTTCGGGCATTAACTGAGGACCGTCAACAGCAGCAATCTTTTGGTTTAAGCACATATATATATACATATATAGTGTATGTATATATATATGTATATATGCGATATGTGCGATTTTTATTATGATTTATTTTTGATTTTGGATTTTGTTTGTTTGTTTGCTTTTTTTCCTTCATCTTGGACTAAGTATGTATGTATATAAGTATATTCCATATGAGCTTGTGTAGTTATTTGTGTGCGTGTGTGTATGAATGTGCATGTGTGTGTATATGTGGAGCATTCATTGGCCTATAAATTCATAAGGTTTTTGCATTTCATTAAAGATATTATAATTATTGCTGCGCTCACGTTTTTGTTGCTGTTGTTTTGTTGTTTGTTTATTGTTTAAGTTTGATTTCTAGATAACAATTAATTATTTATTTTTTTGCAATTTTATTTTTGTGGTTTTTCTCTCTTTGGGTTCTCATTTGCATGTGTTTTGTTTTGTTATTTCTCCTGTGTACCGTTTTTTTTTTCTTTTTCTTTTCTTTTTGTTTCCTTTGCTTAAATATAAGTGTCTAATTCATTTATTCAAATATTTAGCCTATTTACTTATTTATTCTCACGCCACTGTCTCTGCGCTGTTGCATGTGTATATTTATGTATATCAATAACAATACCATTTTGTTGTGTAGTCAATCTAGCTTAGATAATATCATATTTAGCAGCCGGCTACGACTGCGCTTGTCACAATAAAAACCAATCAATATCATTAAGAAATTTACTTAGTATTATTCATAATTCATATACTATATGTATATATATATATATATATATATATATATATATATGTATACATATATATGTATGTTAGTATATATTTTCACACACACAATCGTGTGCATGCCTACACACATGCACACGGATTTGTACGCTTCGCTTGAATCAATTTGAGTCACATGCTGTCTTATGTCTTAACACTTACAGTTAAAATACAAATTTCTCATTTTCATTATTCATTTCACTAATTTCTTGGTTTTTCTTCATTTATTCTGTTTTCATTAAGTTTGTTTGCTTTACGAAATACTAAATTCCCGAAGGTATTGATTCTCATCCTTTTTACATGGTACACACACACACAGCAGTAAGTAGAGCGTATCTGTGTGTGTGTGTGTGTGTTTTTTTTAAAGTGTATTTTGTGTGCAGTATGTATTCGTATAGTTAGGAGTACTTATCATATGTATGAATGCTTATATGTTGTCATCATTTCGAATACTGTTGATGGAAATAAATGAGTCTAGATGAGTTTTTGGTTTTTCTCTTATTACTTTATTATTATTTTTTTTTTTTTTAATTTTTTTTTTAATGAATTTTTTGCATGCATTTGTTTGCCGATCAGCCATTCGCCGTTTGCCTAAACATAGTATGTATGTGATTTTGGTTGCTTTTCTTAATGCATTGGCCGTGCAAACAATGCATACATACATACATGCATACATACATATACGTATACATATACATATGTAATATATGCATAACTAACTAGTTTATCTCGCTGAACATGCATTCAAGTTAGGTATTTGCTAAGTGGGTGGAAGGGGATCGGTGTAGAGGGGGTTAACAGTTAACACACACAAAAATCAGCACGGGAATGATACGTAAAAACTGTTGAAGCCATATTACATCCGCATTGTGTAAGAATGCTGCCCGCTGCCCGCTGTCCGCTGTCCGCTTGTTGGCATCAGTTTGAGGGAAAGATTTGATGCCGCTTCATCGCCATCCAAGAAAGCTCAGCCAAAGTCAGAGTGGACGATGGCTATGAGAAGACCATCGAAGGCACTTTCCTTATCACCTTTGAGAAAGTCGCTAATATCAATGGCATCCAATATTTTTCTAGATCAAAATTGCAAAACAATCGATGGGGAAAAAGGGCGCCTGGCTCAGTTTCGCCCAACTGTGGCAAAAAAAAGCAACAACAACAACAAAATATGTGGGCGTATCCTAGTAAGTAAATCTGGATGAACACGAGTTTGTTTCCGATTCGCTCAAAACCGAAAGTGACTTGGCCATTGAGTCTGATGAACGATTGAAATGCATGGCGTCCCACAGGGGAGATAACATCGAGCTCTTCTTATGATAAATCCTAGCCCAGCCAGATATAGATATATATATATATATAAATAGACTTATATATAATATCTTTGATTAGACAACAAATAATATGTGAATGTTGCCTTTAGTTGGATGCAGTTCTGGGGAACTTTTTTTTTTGTTTTTGTTTTTCTTTTCTTGTTTTCATTTTTGTATACTTTTTTTTTTTTTGGTATTTATATTTTGTTGCGACTTTAATCTACTTATAATTGACACGAAGAAACAATTATGCGGATGCTGGAAGGGACAATTCGACCGAAAACATGCCGAGTGCATATTTTCCATATTAGATTGGCTCATACAAATATATAAAACGTACATCATGTGTACATCATACATGTACGTATATAAATATTTATGAAAATGTGCATAGCAATATACATACACACATACATATAGATACATATACAACTATTTGCTCGGGTCGCCCTTAAAAGTATCTCTGTCTGTGTGTGTCTGTGTGTGTGTGTGTGTGGATTTCACCATCTTATTGGATTCTTGATTATACTCAATTGGATCAACAACTAGCTAGCTATGTATGCATTTACATATGCTAACATGTCTCTCAACATTTCATATGCTAAGGTCTAACATACAGACATACATACATCAATATGGAATTCGTACAACATTCATTCATCAAGTAAATGTACTAACTAATGAAACTTTGTTCCATCTCTCTCGCTCTCTGTCTTGAAGAAACACTTGGCTCTGATGCATGCATACACTTAACCATACAATAGAAACATACATACATACACGCAGACTAACATACACACATTCATTTATCCTAATGCTTATGGTATAATGAACATGAGTGTGTGAGCGAATGTGTACTTATTCGAACTAATCATAACTTTAGTCATCAATGGGCTAGCTAGTGTACATACCATACAAAGTGTTAGTAAACGCCAAATACTATACTATATATATGTATGTATATATGATTATTAATCATGAACCCTTTGAAATGTGGATGATTTGGTAATTTCGGTATACTTGGAATGCATATTAATTTATGTAAAATTGAAAATTTGGTCGGCTGCAAAACTGTGAGCTGAGTGAGTGAATGAATTACGTAATTAGCTTGGTAAATAGATCTATAATTGTTATTGTTACAGACGTGTCTTTTGCCTAACTCTTAATGTATGCGTATGCGTATGCGTGTGTGTGTGTGTGTGAGTGTTTTAACCGCCTTAGCCTTATCATAATAAAACGCATTATGCCTATTATAATGGGTAACCGTTAAGTTATTCAATGTGAATTGGCGGCACTGTGCCTCAAAAACTATCAGTCATTATCAAATTTGCCCATATCAAGGGTAACTTTTGTGTGTGTGTGAGTGTTTTTTTTTTTTTTTTTTTCTTTGCTTGCATGCCGCATGACGCGAGTGCACAAGAGTGTATAATTCTTCATAATTACATACATACATATATGTATGTATGCAAATATACACATATACATATATGTATGTATGTATATCTGTATATATCAATCTGCATCATCAGCAATTCTAACGGCAGATACGGGGTCTTGTACATACATACATATGTAAATATGATTCGCCTATGTACAATGTTTATCATTTCTTTCCTTCAGTTTCTGGTTGGCAATATTAACGATATAGAGATCGAACTAAGTATTAGCTATCATTTAGTATATTTATATAATATATTATTTATATATGTATATTGTTTTTGTTATCTATATGCGTATAGTTCTACGACAAAAAAAAACTGTATTTCTAGGACAGGAAATAAATTCTCCTTTATTATAGCACACATTACACAGATTTGTCTTTTAAAGTTTCATAATACTCGTTATGTTTCGTATATCCGCTGGCTAAGCTATTGGTTGTAATATCATTATTGTTATTATTATTATAATTATTATTATTAATATTGTTATTAATAATAATGGGCCTGTTGGGTATGTTTTAAGCCTAGAAAGTGCTTTCAAAACGTCTATTATAGTTATATCCAGCTCCATACATATGTATATGTATGTATATCATAACAAACGTCCGCATGCATGTGTGCATGCGTGTGATGCATGTCTCTGGTATTTACAATTATTACATTCATTAAATTTATATTACTTCCTGTTCAGGCGTCGCCGGCACGTCTGAGGTACTTATGTATGTACATACTGCTATGTAATTATGTTAAGTATAAAAATTCTTAAAATCTACATTCACATTTAAATCAAATTGCGTGCACACACGCCTCTCGCCCACTCTATCTTTCGCTCTCGCTGTCGCTCTCGCTCTGTTTCGCTCAGTGTATGCATGCATGATGTTCATCATATGATTTTTGTCCGTATGTACATATGTATGTATGTATGTATATGTATGTATGCATGCATGTGTGTGTGTGTGTGTATTAATCAATTATTTTGCTTGCGTTTACATTTTTGAGTTTTCGTTTCATTTTTATTTCAATTTAGTTTTACATTAATCCCACATAGTCTATAACTAGCTGTGTGTGTGTGTGTCTGTGTGTGTGTATGCATTGTAAGTACTTACTCGTATGTATGCATGTATGTATGAATGTATATTATTAAATATGAGTATGTATGCTAATTGTATTCTTTTCAACTTTTGCTTTCATTTTCATCTTATATTGTTTTCATATTCATTTTGCCATTTCTCTTTTTTGGGTTTTCTTTTCTCTTTTCATTTCTTTTCTTTTCTTTTTTTTTTTTTTTTTTTTGGTTTTTTTGGTTTTAATCTATTTAATGTGTGCTGAAGTCCTAATAAAGTCTGCTCGGAACGGTTGCCTGCCATCTAGATATTGGCCAGAAAACGGAATTGCCTTACGAGTCTGCCATGGTTGGGCTGAAGCTAAAGATGTTTGAACTGTCAATGCTTATATTCCGGGTAGCAGCCATTCTCGATTATTTGTCCGGATTGACTGTTGTTGCTGCTGCTGGTATCGACTGATTGTTGTTGATGCTGATGCGGCTGCAGCTGCAGCTGCTGCTGCTGCTGCTGCTGCGGCTGCTGATGATGATGCTGATATTGCTGATGCTGATGCTGATGCAATTGCAGTTGATGGAGCTGCAATTGCTGTTGACTGATGGCCGCCGTGTCGCCCGATTGCGACTGCAACGTGCGGCGTGTAGCTGGTTGGATAACACTTCCACTGCTTTCCGTCTCCGTTGAGGGTGGCGAGGGGTAATAGTCCCTCTGACTTACATTTATACCATTTGGGACGACTGCCATACCCATTATAGAGCTGCTGTTGGCTGCCGCCGCCGCCGCCGCCGCTGCTGCCGCTGCGGAGGATTGATGATCGCCGTGGTGCTGGTGCGGATGCTGATGGTGCATAACGTTGTTCGTTGTAGCTCCCGACATGGGCGCGACGCCGCTGGATTGTTGGGAATCCGACATTGTGCCGGATTGCGGCTGGTCCAATACCACGACGGATACCACATCCTCACTCGCCCACCGGGCTAACTGTTGTTGAGCTTGAATAAAGTCATCACTAGAAAATAATAATCGTAACAGGAACAACGGTACATGGTAAGAACACAAGGGGGGCACATCAGGACACAGGACCAAAAGGCTGGGTGGACTGGTGCTGGCACATTGAACTTCCTCTCACACAGGACAGCAGACACGGAGACACGCTCAAAGCTGATCGACTGACTCACAGCCATGGCTAGCAAAGCACTCAAATAAATATCATTCACATTTAGCATCTCAAGGTAAAGTCAGAGCATCGATATGAAGAAAATCGTTTGCACAAATATTCATGATCTTATGCGATAGATAAGGAACACATGCACTCAATATCGAGGCGGGATCAGGGTTCGAGGTAGAGGTCAAGTTTATCTAGTCCTACTCTATGTCATAAAGTCATATGCTATCATAAGCAGCTAATGTCGTTTTTTTTTTTTTTTTTTTTTTTTTTTTTTTTTTGTAGCTATCAAATAACGAAAAGTCTCTTAATAATATTTTAGATATATAGGTTAAGGTCTTTATGTAGAGGTATTACTCAGAGATCAGGCAAAAGGGAGATTGACTCTAATCTATGTCTTAAAGTCCTATACTAATAAAAGCTGCTGTTGGGAGTCGTTTTTATCTTAGATACCAAAAGATGAGAAGTCTCTTCGCAAAAGTTTAGATATATAGCCTAAGGTCTTATACAGAGGGATCATAGTCGAGGACAAGCAACAGAGAATTGGAGTTGATTAGTTGAAAAACCTATTGAAAATTGCACTCATGCAGCAAGAAATAAATAAATGAATGAGGATTACTAGGCCATATGATATTTTTCCTATGCATCCTACGCAGACTTGAACGCAATTTAGAATCAATCTTAAAGAGATCAATCATAAAGGAATTTCTGGGAATCAGAGAGATAATCAAACTTAAAGTATATTGAGCTGATCAGAAAGATAGCTCAAGCATAGCCCGAGGTAGTTCAATAAAGATATCAAATGAAAATTCCTTGTAGTTATTGTATAGGAAATAATTAGACCAGAGCGATAATCAACCAAATAACTGCACAATGCATTAAGAAAACAATGAGCTAAGGAGCAGCGCTCATCTCCAGATTTCGTGAGCTCACAAGCTGTAAGGCGTTCGATAGAGCTAACCAGGGATCGTGGATGTTAAGGCAATGGACGGCTGAGACTGACTGCGATGGACTGTTGCGAATGGGAGGCGATTGGGTGCGACAGTGAGTGAGGTGGAGAGTCAGAGACTTACCTTTCGCTTTCGGGCGTCTCCTGTGGATCGAGTCGCGTGTCGAGGGCGCCGCGCTCATGATGATCGGCGCTCTCATAGATGCCCTCGTCATCCTGGTGCAGGTGCGTGTGCGACGAGTGGTGCGATGAATGGGGTCCGTGTGTGGCATGTCCATGGGCGTGCGAATGGTGTGTATGGTGTCCGAATGCGTGCGGAGAGTGCGACTGATGCGTTGTATGGCGGCCAGTGGGCGCCTGTGTGCGGTAGCGTCCGCCGTAGGCAAAGCGCGAGTCCTCGTCCGAGCGGGGCCGACAACGGCTGCTGTAAGACGGGTGGATTGTAGCGGTTTTCTGAGATTGAGCTGCTTGCTGATTCGAGCTGGCGAGATCAAAAAGCAGAGAGCAATCAAAGAGTCTTTAGCATAATTGAGCAAAATGAACCAAGAACAAATTAAAAATAAAACAGAAAACGGGATGGGATTGGGATAACGAGACCGAGACCGAGTTCAAGACAGACAAAAAATATTTTTTTTTTTATTTATTATTATTATTTTTTTTTTAATACTAAATAATATACCGAAAACCATTTGGTCACAAGTCAGAGGAGAGCGAACCCTATTTCGTATCTGACTATATAAAGAGAAGGGTCCATGGATGTTTTGGAAAGCCTTTACCATTGAAAGGGAGGCGAATTTTTCATTGATTTTTGTTTTTTGTTTTTATATACATATATACATATATATGGGCGTGGCAACGCTTGTGAAACCAACCTTTATCACACAAGATATTCCAGTCTGAAGCCTGCAAGAAATGCGAATAGAAAGTTGCGTTGGCTAAAGTTCAGTTTGTAATTATCAGCAGCCCGATAGCGGACAGCGAACATGCTCATCTTTTTGTTAATTGTATGTGTGTGTCTGTTGTGTGTTGTGTGTATGTTAAATGCGCTTGTTCCAGTTTGCACTATGCTGGCAAATAGTATGTCTGCAAATGTTGTGAAGAATGTTAAAGCCATATATGTTGATTAAACGCTAGAACGCCATTAATAAGTGTGTGAAGCAATTGCCGCTACGTTCGATCTGGTTATATAGAGTTTGTATATTAAGTATTTATGCACAACTTGGGTGATACGATAAAACGAGTACAAATAATACTTATTGCGGTTATAAGACAAGCATTTCGGTACTGTTCTATTTAAGTACATACGTTTTCTTTTTGTTTTTGTTTTTGTTTTCAATCGCAATGCACACAGCTGTTGAGTACATTCCATAAATTATTAGAATACCAGCAAAACCTACGCTAAGTCAAACAAGGTACGAGTAAGGTTAGGCGTATGCGTGTATCTCTGTGTGTGTGTGTGTGTGTGTGTGTTTGGGTGTATCTGTATTAGATGCAAATTAAATGTAACTCCTATAAGCATTTATCGGATTTGTCGGACTCGGCGGTAATTGTTTGGCTCGGGATTTGTTGGGCATTTGGGTTGGCATTAAATAAAAATGGAAATCGAAATCGAAATTGTAATCGTAATGGTTATCGTAATCGTAATCGGAATCGAAATCAAATAATCGAATTCGAAACTAACCCTTGCGAGGACTCACTACAAGCAGCGGAACTATCTAATCTATAGTGGCGATCGGCCTCGGTTTCCGACATGCGTATATCCTCGGAGCCACTGGGACTCATGTGACGGGACGAGTGATGCTCCAGCTGCCTTATTAGATCCTCCAGATTGCGTATACGCAGCGGCCCAGTCGATGGGGCGTCGTCCTCGTCCGTTGGCTGCTGCTGCAGAGACATTCCAGATGGCTGATGTAGCTGATGCTGCGACCGATGGTGGTGCATGAGCGCACCGCCATGCCCGATTGCACTCCCCAAGCCCGCAGCGCCGCCCACACCGCCAACACCGCCACTCACACCCCGTACGCCGCCCATGTCGGGGCCCAGCGACAGGCCACCGAGCCCGGAACCACTGCCATCCAACAAAATGGCATGCGCTGCGGCGCTGTCGCATATGTTCTCGCGCGAGCTCGACTTAGACCCGCTGGCCCGCTTGTACGTCTCCGCCGTGTAGCCCAGCTGGGCGTTGCTGCAGTCCTGCAGAGTTTTGCGCAACATCTCCTCACTCAGGCTGCCACTGCCGACGGGCGTATTGCCAGTGCCGGTGCCCGCGATGCGAAGCCGCATTGCGCAGCGCCTCTAAAATATCCTCGTGATAGCCGTTGAGCGACTTCAAAGTACGCTCCACCTCTGAGGCAGCCGCACCACCGATCGTTGAGGCCTGTGTGCCGTCCTGTGTGATCAGCTCTAGATTGTCCGACTGGCTGTCATCGCACCACTTGTCTTTCAGCTGCTCGCCGTGCACAAGTCCATAGCCGTGCTTCTTCAGTATGCCCTTCTCTGTGGCGTCCAATCGTATTCACACGTTGTACATGCAAAAGAACATACAAATGTTGGTAGAGTCAGACAGCAGAGAGTGCACAGAGCTCGTCGAAAACAGTAGTGAAAGTAGTAGTAGTAGAAATAGTAGTTGTAGAAATAGTTGTAGAAGTGGTAGTGTAAGTAGTTTCAAGAGTAGTAGTAGTAGAAATAGTAGTAGTAGAAGTAGTATTAGAAGTGGTAGTTTAATTAGTTGTAGCAGCAGTACTAGAAGTGGTAGTAGTAGTAGTAGTGGAGAGTGTAGTAGAAGTAGTAGTGGAGTAGTAATAGTAGTAAAAGTAGTAATAGAAATCGTAGTAGATGTACTAGGATGTAAGATAGTAGCAGAAATGGTAGTAGATAGAGTAGTAGTAAAAGTACTAATAGAAATCGTAGTAGATGTAGTGAGATGTAGGCTAGTAGTAGAAATGGTAGTAGACGTAGTAGTAGTAAAAGTAGTAGTAGAAATTGCAGTAATTGTAGTAGAATGTAGAGTAGTAGTAGATGTAGTAGTAGTGGAAGTATTAGAAGTAGTAGTATTAGTAGTTGGAGCAGTAGGGGCTATAGTAGTAATTATAAAAAAAAGGTAGTATAAGTATGAATATAATGAGTAGTGGGCGTAGTAGTAGCAGTATACAATGTAGCAGTAGAAGATGAAGTAAAAAATGGGAAATGGTATTGGAAACAGTAGTAGGAGCCCTCGCAGAAGAAATATTTGAAGTAATAGAAAATATAATGGTAGAAGTCGACACAGAAATAGTAGTAGTTAAGTCGACGCAAAAGTAGTAGTAGAAGTCGGCTCAGAAGTAGTATTATAAGTCGATATGTAAGTAGTAGTATAGGTAGCAGTTAACGTAATAGTAGAAATTCAAATAGAAGTAGTATAATCTGTCCTATAGATAGCAGCAGTAGTGTTAGTTGTATTGATAGTAGTAGAAATAGAGCTAGTCGTAGTATGAGTTGCCATGGTAGTAGTCATAGACGTATTAGTAATCACAGTAGTAGTAATGGTAGTATTAGTTTTGGATAACGTTTCAATAGTAGCAAACATTGTAGTGTTCGCAGTTGTAGCAGTAGAATTAGTAGAGAGAATACAGTTTACCACCAAATTAATCACGTATTTACAATAGTTTGTTCAGCTCAATAGTTAAATCAATTTACTCCTACTTAACCAACAAAAATAGCATAATAATAGTCTTATATTTTATTATACATTGCACACCAATCGAGTTCGTTCGGATTTATAAACTATTCAATGTACATTATATTCAAATATTTGCAGAAACATCACTTAAGACTTTAATCGCGATATATTGATCGAAAATCGATTATTTTTGTGTTGCGGATCAGTTATTTTATATCGTGTGAATACTTTCAGCATTGAATACTTAATTTCACATAGGAAATTGGAACCACTTCCAATGCCAACTTAAGCTATTTTTAGATCAGAGATGATTAAGATTATTGTTAGAGTATAGATGCCTTGAAATATGAAATTGTATATACTTTTATTGCAAAATATACGTATCGAAGTTTTTACTTTTAATTTAAAATCTAGAAGAACCAAGCAAATTTGTAATACATATATCTAAATCTAAGTTAATAATGCCTTACGGACATATAGGTATTATTTTTGGCCTTTATTAGGAAACACTTGAGGACAACCTTGGATGCTGTAAAATTGTATTAACTGTTAACTGTTAGGCTAAGTCAAAGAAGCTTTTAAAGAGAACGAACAAAGTATTCTAATATTTTGTAATGCAGCAAAAGTTATTGAGCAAGTTTGTGTATATTAGAAATAATAATGAGTTATACAAACAGATATGTGTGTATTGTGGGTGTTGTGTATACAACTAGATATACAATAGGTAGGGGGCAGCTCCCTCAGACTTCAGCGGCCGAGCGAAGCCGAGGAGACTGACCTTTAACTGTTAAATCATCGTATAAAGTAAATAGTATTCAATATATAGGGTAACTATCGCTTAAGACTACAAATGAATTTAAGAACGTTGAACATAGTATTGTATTGCAGTGGTAGTAGCTGCAGATAGTAACGGGAAACGGCATAGGCACTGAGTTATATATGTAAGTTAAGTTATATAATATGTATATATTTATATATACTAGATAAGAACGTCAATTACTTTTGGTATACCTATGCATAGCAATATGATACGTATACGATATTTGGCTGAGAACTGTGTGAGATGATAGCCGCTAGTGAATGAGTATATAAATATATACATACATATACATACATATATAGGAGATAGATTCACATATATATGCATATATTTATATATATTTATATGTATGTATTATGTATAGGGAATGCTTTTATTAACCTGCATGTGATTGATCGTCCTCACCACCCGTTGTATAGCGACGTCCATGTAGGTTCTTGTCCCTGCACGAAATTGAAGAAAAAACAACAAACGGAAAGCAAATAGAGAAAAATGCATAAAAGACGTAAACGTAACGAGGCGTGTTAAGTAGAACTGGATGGTTGGGTGCTTGGGTGGTTGGGTGCTTGGGTGGTTTGGGTGATTGGGTAATTGGGTGGTTGAGTGATTGGGCGGCAGTGGGCTGTGGCATTGGTTATAGATTGAAAGATGGAATTGCTCACCTGAATCCGGCCTGATTGGCATACACCAATTTGCTGGAGCCATCCAAGGATACCTCCTCGACGGAATGATGGTTGGGCGCCGTTGCCGCACCGCCGTAGCCCTTGGGTATGGGCTTTTTCGAGAAAGGCGGATCGTACTTAAGGGTGGTTGTCTTGCGTCTATGTTGATGTTGATATCGACGTCAGAGTTGTTTGGTTGTTTTTCGTTATTGTTGTTGTTTATTTTATATGATTTATATATATGTATGCATATACACATATATATAAATATATATATGCCAAGATATATATATATATATATATACATATATGGAGACATATACACGCACATATATATATATATATATATATTTATAGATTTAAGTTATGGGATTTATAATATACACACAGGACACATACATATATACGTATGTGTATATACATATATATGTACACATGTTTTAGGCGTTGAATGGTGCGTATGATTTTTGGATTTATAATTTGTTATGAAATTATTTGTATTGGATTATATACAAAATCAGTTGGAAACGTATTTTGGCATGGTCGATGGATTTAGTCGTAAGTTGGTTGATTGGTTGATTGATTGATTGGTTGATTGGTTGGTTGGTTGGTTGGTTGGTTGGTTGGTTGGTTGGTTGATTGAGATGCAGTGCGTATACGCAATGTGTATGAGGCGAAGTATTTGCCAACATACACACACCCACACGGACAAGCAAACACACACGTACATACATACGTACATGCATAGGGTCACACACACGCGCATACATTCATAGACACACAGACGCACGCATACACATTCACGCCATTTTGAAGGATGTGGGTGTGTGTACACATGGCACACGTCATTTAGTTGTTTGTTTTGAATTTTGATTTTGTATTTTGATTTTGATTTCGATTTTTGATTTGATTTTTATTTTGATTGATTTTGTATATATATATAAATCAATTGTTTTTTTTTTTTTTTTTGTTGTTGGTTTCGGTTTATTTTTGTTGATGTTGTTGTTGTTATTGTTGTAGTTGTTGTTGTTGTTGTTGTTGGGAAACGAAAGGTTATGATGAGATACTTGATTAATAATATGCTCGTAATAGAATTATTGTATTTTCTTTTTTTTTTCATTTTTGTATTGTTTTTTTTTTTTTATATTGTGGTGAAAAGTAAAATCAAGTGCCACACATAAAGAATTTTGTTATGCAAATATAAACACAAAACACAAATGAAAATGCATGCATACCCATGCTGTACATGTGATTTGTGTACAGTATTTTTCTTAGGCATTCACTTTTCCTTTCGGCTGGCAGTACGACAAATATTTGCGATGGGTATGCATGTATTTTTGCAAAATACATTGAATGTGCCTCAAGGTAATAAGGAACAAAACGAACGGAAAACACAAACAAACGAACGAACAAACAAACAAACTAAACCAAACACAAGACACAAAAGCATAATGTATGTACACATAATGTAAATGCATTAACAATAATGACATTCTCGAGTGAAAAATGTTATGCCAGAACTTTGCAGAGAACAAAGAAATTGTTGGGGAAAATTTTGTATTTATTTTGTTTGTTTTGTAATTTTTTTTTTTTTTTGGATTAGCACATTATCAATGAAAAATTGTTGTCAAAAACACGTCAACGACATAACACGAAACACAAAAATTTTGCAAAGGTTTTCACGCTGAGCAAAATGGAAAGTAGACATTTATGAATGCAAGGAAGTCGAACAATAGTAATAGAATGTGAGCACGGACAGGTGGACAGATGGACGGGCGGTAGGTTAATTGTTTTTTTTTTTTTGGGAAGACAATGCATCTGAACGTTGGACACTTATATAGATACATACGGACGCAAGCATACCTAGAGACATTCATAAAATCATCATCATCAAGACGCACACACTCACACACACACACAAGCTCACACAGTCATACACGCAGACATTACGGGGAAACACAGATATATATATATATATATATATATATATATATATATATATATATATATATATATATATATATATATATATATATATATATATATATAATGTAATATGTATATATATATATAGAAATATACACAAAAAATGTGAACTAAATGGAATAAATCACATTTGAAATATAGTTTTTCAGTTAGCCCGAGTTAAATGAACAGAAATTCAGTAGATAGAATGAGTACGAGAGAGAGAGAGAGAGAGAGATAGGAAGCGAGCGCAAGAGAGATGGACAAACATAGATAAATAGTGAAAGAAAGAGCGACAAGCATGGATGAGACGTAAGTACTTACAAACAGTAAATAACATAATGAAAGCTGAAGGTCGAATGGCATTGGGTACATGTATGTATTTATATATATTTATATAGATGTGTTTATTTACATGTTTATGTGTGTGTATATACATACGCAGGTGGGCTGTGCTGTGTGTGTGTGTGTGTGTATGCACGCACATCCCAAGTTAATAGCATTCAAATATTGATATGATCTCAAATATTACTTAAGGGCATTTCTCCATTTAGGCATGAATTTAAATTTCTTATACATACATATACATATATGTATGTATATTTAAAGCTTTCAATAAATATTGGATGGCTATATTTACTTATTTGCTATGCATATATGCACACACACGCACAGTTAGGTAAAAAAAAAAAAACAGCCTTGTGTGAAAAGCTGATGGGTTTTCCATATGAATGTAAGTAGTGTGTGTGTGTGTGTATGTGTATGTGTGTGTGTGATAACTTGAGTATCAGAATTGAAAATCGGATAAGAGGAATGGGGTAAATGGGTCTGTATGTGACATGTATTTTGAGTATGGCTACACACACATATGCACCAGAATATGCGTGTGTGTGTGTGTGGGTGTGTGTGTGGGTATGCATGTGTGTGTGTGTGTGTGTGTGTGTGTGTGTTTGTATGTATTTCGTTAATATCGAAGATCGATGCACTTACGATAGTACACAAAGAAATCACACAGACCCACCCAAATACAAATACACAGCGCTCTCGTTCCCTATGTGTGTGGGTGTGCGTGCGTGTGTATATGTATTATATGCGAGTATTGAGTATGCTTTCTGTGCGTATATTGTATTTAGTTTAGTAGTACATTTGCAATTAGCTCGTGATGGCAGCTCTTAGGAAACATCGCTGGCTCTCTCAGCAGAAAGCACCACCATAACTCAAAGTCAGTTTCGTCTATGTTGGGCCCTATGCACACACAAATAATTGACAGCTCCAATTTCGGGCAATCGGAGGCGTGGCAAGTGCACTTGAGCAGATGCCCTCCCCCAAACCTATCATACGTTATGATTATTATTATTATTATTTTAATTATATCGACTGTATGCATGCAAATGCATACGCCTTTAGTTAACAATTTGGCTTTGGGCTGCAAGTGAGCGGGAAGCTTGGTTTTGCTCTGGCTTTGTTCTATATATTGATGTGTTTGGGTATGTGTGTGTGTGTGTGTGTGCGCGTTTATGATTGCTGTGAGACTGTAACTAAGTATTAATCATAATGATGTGGAATACCTAAGGTGTAAGTACTTTGGCATATGCATTAGTTATATAGTATTTCGATTGGGGTTTGAGTTGTTTGTTGTTGTTGATATTGTTGTTTGGTTTATTTATTTTTATTTTTTGTTTTTTTAAATAGATTTTTGGGGATTACTAAACTGAACAAAAGTAGTAATGAAAATAGTCAACAAGATCGACGATCATCGACGCTCTGACCACAATATCCATTTCGTTTAGTGGCCATGTTCAAATCTTTTGATTTCTCTCAATCATTAACAATAATCAAAAAATTATTAATCGTTACTAATATTAGTTGGAAACGCAAAAGAAATCGTCTATGTATTCAAAATAATTAGTTGGGAAATAAAATATAAATATGCATATGTTATTATCATGTACTTTCGTGTACTACTACATATAGCTCCCATTCGATTCACTTGATATCAGATAGGTATTCTTTTGTGATCGTTTGCCTAAATTGGAGAGGTGGACGCGCATGCAGTTCTCTTAAGGTAACGTATGTGCTTTTTGTATTACGCTAAAATATGTAACGACCAGTATATATATACATATAGAAAAATATATGTATACATATATACTATATGTATGTCTTCTTAATATCTATGCAGTCTAAATCTTTTCTTTGGTTTTTCGGTGAGTCAAGTTGCAAGTCTTTTATATCATTTCATTGATGGTGTTCTCGCTTGTGTATTATTTCAATTTGATAGAAGCCTGTTTTCTTGTGTAATTCGCACCTATTTGTTATTTAAAAAACTTGTACTTAATCGCCTAATGGTTGCCTTTCTATATTGTTCTCGTATTTCAATTCACCGAAGATTAAGCAACAACTTTGAACAAATTTTGCTTTTGCTTTCAGCTCAGAAATTCTAGAACAATAAAAAAGGTTCTATCGATATTGGGCAATCAAAATGTTTTTTAAACTCTTTTACAGGCCTGCCTAGACTTTTGGAACTACTAACTTTTACCAATCTTTGCCATTACAGCAAAACTAAACTAAAACTCTCTATAGATAAGAAATCTTTAAAAAAATATATATATATATATCGAATTTATTTTGTTATCGTTTGATACCTATCACAAATTCTTTTGGACCATATTGAATCAGGATTGTTGTCACTAATTGTTGTTATTCGTGTACTTGGTTTGCTTGAATTGTTTCAAAAATAACAATAAAATATAGATATATTCGAAAATTGTGATTAAAAGGAAAAAACGTAAGGAAAAATTATAAATTGTTGGGCTATTTGATGTGAGGGCTAGTTGTGAGCTTTGGAATTGGATTTTGATTTCGATATCAATATAGATATCGATTTCGATTTCGATTCCGCTTTCGCTTTTGATTGATGAGGTGTGTATGTATGTACGTATGTATGTCGCATGCATGCATGCATATGTAACAATATACATACAAGTGTGCGCACACATATGCCAATTGAATGTACATCGAGAGCAGTTGGCATGCTGGGAATATGAATATCGTTGCAAGTACATAGAGATCGGTATTATATACATACATACATTCATGTATGTATGTACTCGCAGTCGTATTCATGCAGCTCTACGATATGATAGGCATACATTCATATGTACATACACGGCTGAATATTTATTGTCTAAGTATGGGGCACGGCGGGGGTTGGGGTGTATGTACAAAAAAGCTATTTACAAGTGTGAGTTTTTCTTCATTTGGGCGGGGGAAACTGAACTAAAGACAATGAAGCCAACAAGCGATAAATTCGGAATATATATACATATACATATATTAATATATATGTATGTATATATGCCTAGCATGTATGTATGTGTGTGTGCAGCTAGTTCACTATGCACACACATGTACAGCTTGCTATATACTATATACATATATGTATATGCAGTTGATTATGTACATTGATAAATGAGTTCAAAGAAAACACACAAAATAGTATATGAGACTATGTTCAAATTTTACACATTGATGTACATATCGATGTATGTATGCAGTAGATAGAGACAGTTAGGCATATATACATACATGCACACATACATACATATATGTATGCATGTTAGAAATGTACTAATAAAACTACGACTCAACATTTTGGAGAGAGAGAGAGAAAAAATATGAATAAAATTCAGAAACACAAAAATTAAACATATTAACAAAATATAGAGTATTTTTTTTTTCGATTTTTGTTAGTGTTTCTTTTGCAGTTTTTTTTTTTTTTTGTTTTTGTTTTTGTATTTTTTTCGTTTGTTTTGTTTTTTTTTTTTTAATATTTTTGTTGTAGTAATTTGTATTTGTATTTAGAGCTGGCTTTTTCATTACTTCTTTTCAACTAACCTCAGACACAGGGAGAAGTTTCTATGTACTACAACTGACCTGTAGCACAATGCCATCAAGGTGAATGTTATAAAAACGAACCCTACAACTGACATTAGAACACCGACTAGGAACACTGTATTTGAGCCGTGGTAGTTCTCTATACGAGATTATTTTGCCATTTGTTTCGATACATGTGTAGATGTGTATGTGTGTATGTGTGTGTGTATAGATGTGCGTGTGTGTGTGTGTGTGTGTGTGCATTTGTGTTAGTTTCGGGTGCATTCAACATATGCACATATATATGTATATGAGGATATGGACAACATATTATGCATACGCCATGGTGTATTGGCAGAGTTTAGTTGTTTTTTTTTTTATGTTCGAAGAATATATATTTTTAAGTCATTTGTTATATATATATATATATATATATAGTTAAATTCGCATACGTTACGTTGTAAGATACCAGGTGTTTGTTGTTATTGTAGTTGTTGTATTTATATACATATACATATATTTATAATATATATAGGTATATGTATATAGTTGATGTTGTTTTTCATTTTATTGATACACAAAACACACACACATATATATATATAGACAAAGAGATTTTGTTATATATATATATATGCACATATGTATGTATATGCATATGCATATTGGTATTATTTTCGGTTGATGTTGTCGTCGATATCAGTTTTAGAGTTGGGGTGGTGGGTCGGCCGAAAGAAAATAAATAAACAAGCAAATAAATAACATTTTGAACGTTTCCTTCTCATCTTCTGTTTGTGTGTTGGATAATTTGTTTTTTCTTTTTTTTTTTTCTTTTTTCTTGTTCGTTTCATCTAAATTATTGTGTGATTGTTTTTCATTCTTGTATTTCAATTTTATATTATTTTTGCAGGTGTCACAAAAATATTGGAGCTCAGCACACAAGGAAACGCAATCCGGCAATGGAATTTGCCAACAAACACATATAAACATACATATACATATAAATATTGATATACATCTACATGTATGTATGTATGTATGTATATGCGTATATTTATAGATTGTGTGCCGTTGTTGGTTGGCCCAACAAGAATATAAATGTATGTATATATACATATATTTCTTTTTATCTGGCCACAAGAACGGATCGATTGATGCCGAAATCGAACGATTCTCACATTTGTGCCTCGAGTTCGAACTGCTTTTCATTTCATTTAAATTTTCATTTGCATTTGATGAATTTTCGTTTGGTTTTAGTTTTTGACTTTTGTGTATCTTTTTTTTTTTTCATTTCATTAAATCATTTTCGGCAGCACCCAAGCTATGACAATGGTAATCCAAGCTATACAAATACACTATGATAAAGACGCCCTAGCAGATGCGCATATGTATATGTGACATATACTTGGACAATCTTGAGTGTGAGATATGTGATGGCATAGTTATAGAAAAAAATTAATACATATGTACATACATAAATATATAATATGTATGTATGTTGATATCTCGTACTCAAGATTTGCGTTTGGTTAGTTAAATAATCAGAAATAAAAAAATAAAGGAAATTAAAATTGAAATAAAACTCTTATGTATTCATTTGTGTACGCATGTGTGTGTGTGTGTGTGTGTGTGTGTGTGTGTGTGTGTGTGTGTGTGTGTCGTCGCATGTGTGAGTGTCAATGTGTGGGGATTGGAAACTGGGTTGGAGGATGCAAACTGGGCGTGTCTGTCTAGTTTGTAGTATGCGTGAATGTGATTGTTAATAGAAATGCATTTATAGATTAGTATGAATACGAGTGTATGTATGTATGTATGTGTTGTGTCTTGTTGTATGTGTCCAGCATATGAATACATATAGGTTATATATATATATATAGAGAGAGAGTGAGATTTATTTAGTTACATACATACATACACGGCATTTGATATGAAGAACAACAATGTTAAAACGAAACCGAAAATTGTTAACACACACATATTACTCGATAGCATGAGCCAGCGCGCAGGTAGCAAGTATAAGTACATCAAGTATTTAACAACATGAACACATACATACATACATACTTATACGAATGTATGCTGCCATACGCATACAGACAATGTATGTACATTGGAGATGTGGGCGAGCACGCACAGCGATATGAAAAATACATGAAACGGACGAAACACAGTTAAACACAGAAAGAAAAGAAAATGAAAAACAACAACAATCAAAAATAAAAACAAACAAACGAAATGAAAAGTAAAATTCAAATATTAAACTGAAAATATATGTATATTTTCGTTATTGCCCACATACGCAGGCTTCATATGCAGCTATTGTATTGAAACAAATGAAAACGGGGCACACATACGTACATACATACATACATAACTAATTAATAAAGAAACCTCGTATGTTTATGGCAGACTATGGGCTGGTATGTACACACATACATACATACAATACATACAAACATATGATGTTTGTGAAATATATTTAACAAACGAGCACATGCATACAAACACACAGACACAGAGACACGCGCTCACACACACCCACAAGGACACACACACACGCACGCACAAACACACACACACAAACATCGATAAGCACATGCATGCATACGCACATTTATAGTATGGCAATATATTGTAGCTGTGGGTCAGAAACTACTACTACTATATAGATACATATGTATATATGTACATATTTGGATATACATACATATGTATGTTTTGTAGGCGGGCAACACCCGTTAGTTGAAGAGAGCGTGCTCAGGTGAGCGAAAAGGAAAGCGATAGCAAGTGAGTGAGAGTGAGTGAAGGAGGGATAGTAAATAAATAATAGATCTGCCAGGTCTGACCTTCAGCTGGAAGCATGCAACAACATTGACCATCAATTTAGATGAGTTTTCTCACTTTAGATCAGTGAGTCCTACGTCTGAATGTTGGATTGATTGCCCTAGATTTGTTGCCACACTTTTGAGTATGTATTCTAAGCTCTTGCGTATTTCTGCATGTGCATGTGAGCGTCCGCATGTGTGCGTATGTGCGCATGTACGTCGTTGCGTATGGTGTGTGTGTGAGTGTGACAGTGCGTATGTGTGTGTGTGCGTGTTTGTGTGTATGTGAGCGCATGATCGGTGCAACCGATTGTTGAGACTTTGCTTGGTACTCTACCTGTAGCAAACGGCCAGTGTTGCAAAACTAATGAAGACACACTTGACGATAACTGTTAAAATGATGACCATGGTTAATGTGCTGATCCTATTTTGGTCAGAGGTGCCTGGAAATGGTGGTTGCAATTTATTTTTGTTGTTTTTTTTTTTCTTTTTTTTTCATTTTTTTTCGTTGTTTTCCAAATTATATAGGTTTGAATGTAAATGTGTTGCAATTGTTCTGAAATCTGAATATTATATAGCATCGAATCGTATCCAATCATTTGTTCAATTGTTTTCTTGCAAATTAAATTCGCTCAGTTGATTTTGAGTTAAAAAAAGAAATTATTTACTTGAAATACTTAAAAACAAAATGTTTACACTTTTGTCGAATTCTTAACTATTAAATTTTGTTCTTTTAATATTAAAAATAAGAGGTTGGTTCTCTAAAAATGTTCAGTGGATTTTTTGCTTTAAAATATTTCTTATTTATTTAACTAAATCCAAAAAATTATTTTATAAAAAAAAAATACAAAAAAAAAAGATGTAATCTTCTACTATAATATGTATGTATATCTAATATTTTCTTAATATTTTGTCTAGCTAAAAAATAAAAAAGAGGGCGAACAAAAAATTGGTTTAAATAAATAATAAATATACATATTTCCCTAACTTTCAGAATCCCAGAACATTTGCTATGTTTTGGCTTGACGTAAGTATAGTCGGATATTAATTGTAATTGGAATGCATGAACTGATACTGATTTTGAAGCTCGAGCCGATCGTTGATGAATTGAGTTTGTGATTTGATGTTGTTGTAGAACTGGCTATAGGTAGGATGGACAGAGCCCAGCCGCTGCGCAGATAGATACATGCATACATACAGGCACATATGTATGCATATAGATCACCTAACAAACAAGCTAGCAATCGATGTAATTACCATTGTCATACGAGTATCGAAATTAATTATTTCTTTCTTTTTTTTTTTTTTTTTGTATATAGATGGTATCGAATTGCAATCAAATCATTTATCAAACTTATCGAGAGACCGTGTGAGTTCGCTAATTGGGTTTAGTTGTGGCAAGTTGGAATGTACCGGTACGGTACGGTATTGGGTACATAACAGATACCTCTCCATAACGCCGGTGCCGGCCATGGTAAAGTTATGTTAAATTATTGTAATTCTAATTAAGTTGTTGTGATTAGATTCGATTAGTACATATACCAATATGTGGATGCTGTTGTTGCCTGGCATTGTTCTTACCATATGGAGTCTCTTTCTTCTCCATTTTGATTGTATTCTCCGGCGTTGGCAACGCTTCCGTTGGCAGTGGTGTTGTCAGCAGCACAACCGTGCTGCAGTCCGGGCCGCCCCAGCCCATATCGCAGAAGCAGCGATTCACATTTGTGCAGAACTGTGGAGTGCAGTCAAGGGGGAGCAGGGGGAAATATGTGGTAGAAATATGTAAGTGGGAAGGCATTCAAGTGTCCTGCATGGCAGCTGTTCATTTTCTTTTTTTCTTTCTATTTTTTTTGTTTTTTTTTTTTTTTTCTTCTTTAATTTTTTTATTTTATTTTTTGTTTTGTGTTCCAGTTTTTGAACTTACACCACGATCTGAGCACTCTTGACCCTGCTTGTTTGTTGGGCACTTGGTTTGATCCACATGCGGAAAGAGGCTGACGCACGTTTGATTCAGACAAATCAAATTTTCACCGCATGGTGTGCCATCCTTGACCAGGCCATGCTTCGGGTAGTTGTTGGAGCCCAATTGACCGCTGGTTGCCCTGCGAAATACGTATACACACACAAACACACATACATACATACATGAATATACATATATACATATACATAAACCGTTGTGTATCCATCGAAATTATTGCCCCTCCCCCCCCACTCCCACCCCCTTTTGCAACTAAAACCAAACTGTTTGTTTCGCTACGCACTTGCATTCGTATTCCTGCGCCTTGATGGAGATAATCGTGCGCGAGTAGAGCTGGTCGAAGCCATCATTGACGGGCTGCCTCTCGCCCTCCTTGCACTGGAGCGTGCCGCACTGCACATTCCTGTTGTATAAATGAATAAATATTATTGATAAGCGAAACTATCCACTCGAATTTATTCACGAATAGCAACACAAATTACGCCAATATCAAGCAGTTGATTGGATAAATCAAAAGTAATTGAAGTGTAGCCGGCAAATTCCGTTTCAATTTGTTAAATAATCGCTCAAGTTAACTTTATTAATGCATTTTCACAGTAATTCTGCAATTTTGTATTTATTCATGCTGAATGTACATTTTGAGCAATTCCAATATTTTTGGTTAGCTTTACTTGCTGTTCGAAAAAAAAAGCATTTGAATAACAAATGGCAAGAAAGAACGCAACTCTCATGAGAATTCAAACAATATGTAAACTTGGAGCACTTCATTTTCATAATTTGCAGTCAAATCAGATCATAGGCATGCAAAATGAGTTAGTAGAGAGGCAAAAGAGAATTGCTGAGAGGCGTCTGCACTTACTCTGGATCGCATTTGATGTAGTGATCGTTGGCATCGCGTCCGCAGTGCCCATTGATGGAGCCCTTCGAGTTGAACTGTTCGTAGCACTGGCGATCCGCCGCAAAGCCGCCGTAGCCCCAAATGGCCTCGCACTGCAGCGTCAAGGTGGGGCAGTAGCCCTGGAAACAATAGCCTGACAGGAACAAGGAAATGAATAAAACAATGCAAATATTTGTAAAGAGGCTGCACAAGCACATTCGCATTCGTCGTCTTACCCGATACACCCGATTTGCTCAGTCCACAGGGCGAGCCATTTTTCTTGTAGATGTCCACGGGACATTGTCCCATCTCGCCGTCGCAGTATTCGGGCAGATCGCACTCGTTGTGGGAGTCACGGCAAATGTAGTCCTTGGGTCGCAGCTGGATTAAACGCAATTGTGTTAAAAATCATAAGCAAACGCATTTTCCACTTTTCACATTCCACATTTCACTTTTCACATTTCAGATTTCACTTACCCGGCATTGGTCACAGCAGGCACCGCTGGCACACTGTGCCTCGGACTTGAGCTTACATGTGATGCTATCGCAGCAGGGATCCAATGCGCATTCCTCAAATGTGCCGCAGTCGCACTCCTCGTCCTCCTCGATGATTTTGTTGCCACAGTTGCGGCGCAACTCAATCTGCAAGTGATATGGATAGACATAAGTCAATTTCTGTTTTTCCTCTGAACAACAAATTAGGTTTGCCAATTTTAATAGGAATCGACTTGGACCTGATTCAAGTTGGGGCACATTACGCACGTTCTGTAAATGTCTGCGAGATCTTTAACTCGAATAGCTCAATGCAGGACATAAAAGGCATTGGTAATTTCAGGAAGAAGCTTACACTAGAACAATGAGGTTTCTCTTCTCTCAGACTTTGTGAATATATTCGCATTATATCTAATTATTACAAGGTATCTTTGGGTTAGTCACAGTATTTAGCTAACTATTCATCTGCGAGTTTATCTGTGCTGATGCAGTTACTCGCGGCAATTAACCCTCATAACGGTCAACCGCACAGCCAGCTGAAAACCTATTGTGTATTGATATACTGAGAGAGGGAGAGGGGGAGAGGGAAAGACAGGAGTGTGATGTGGGGATACAGATGACAGGGATGGCTGGAGGGGGGGACAGCAGTGTGCGGGGAGCAGTAGTTGCAGTCGTATGCATCCATCTCACCTCGTTTGGCTTGTTGAGCAAACAAAGCCCGTGACCCGTTCGCAATGCGTCAATGTAGTCCTTTTTGCTGCATTCAGAGAATTTGTATGGCTGCACATTCTCTTGGCCGACAATCGATTGTGCCATAATGCAGCCATGCCAGTCCCGACAGAAGCATTCCTCACCTGGATGAATGTGTGAAATTTGCATGAAAGCACACAATACAATGCAACAGCATCAAAGCGGTTGCAAATTCTTGCAATAATTGAAATTTAAGGCCCAGCGCGCATTGTTATCACATAGATTACGGCTTCACTCTGCTTGACTAAGCAGCCAAATCGATATCAATTAACAATTGAGGCAAGGCGTTAATTGAAACCGATAATACGATAAGCAGCAAGCTATAGTGATAGCAAAGCATTTGTGCCGAATTTAGTTATAATGTGTTATGTTTGAGCTTCTACTTACGTCCATCGTCGTGGCCCATGCCAATGTTATGTCCAATCATGTGGGCCATTGTGCCCGCCAAAAGGTGCGGCTCATACACATTCACATCGACGCTAATGCCGACGGCACGGGGCGTGCAGACGGTCTCCGGCACGGCCATGCCAGCCTCGCCTCCGGTAAACGTTTCCCCTCTGTGAGTTCGGAAAAGCACGTGCAAATGCATACAATATAGGGGTGTATAAATATATATATGTGTGTGTATGTGTGTGTGTGTGTACGTGTGTACTTACGATAACAGCTGGGTGGTATCTCGCTCGATTTGGTATATATTTCTAACCGTATAGTCATTAAAGTTGGATATGGCCTTGCTAATGTCCTTGCTGCCATCAATGGCCGCTTGGTTCTTGCCCCACGTCTCGATATACACCACCGACACACGAGTGTTTAGCGTACGGAAATACTGAGCAGTCAACACATATTATGAGTACATATATAGAGTGTATGTGTGTGTGTGTTTGTGACTTACCAAATCAGCTATATTGGCCACCTGTATAGCATCGTGTATGACCTCGGCGCGCGTGCTACCGTTGCGCTTCTCAAACATGGCCTTATCCACTATGATGGCCGTCTCAATATATTTGGTCGCCTCGCGCACATCCCGCTTATAGCGTCCGGCCCCATTGGGATGTATCTCATCAACAACGCCAGCGGACAGGTGCTTGGTCCGGCGCGATAAGCGCCACGAGTCCAAATTTCCCGAATTGGCACAGCCTTTGTTCGCCTTGGTGCGCGCCTCAAAAATCACATGCGGATGTTTCTATCGAAGTGAAAGCATAGCAATTGCATAAATACGACACACATACATACATACAAATGGCAATCAAGCTAAGCCCTTACCGATAGATCACCGCCGTAGAACGGATGAATGACAAAGGTCTCGTTGCCAATGTGTATTACGCCGCTGACGCCGTTGCACGTATGAAAGGCGGCGCTGGCGCCCGGATAATCCTTCACCGTGCCATGGTAATAACAATGCTCGATGTCCTGCAAGAGAATACAATTTTAGAAATAAATCGATGCGGCTTAGAATATGCGATAAATAACAATACTTCACGCTATGCACGTTTGCATTGGCCCCACAATAAACTCGGCGAAAATTGAATTCACAATCAAATTATAATTGTAAGCAGCACCGAGATTATTTATCTATATTTTTCATTAAGCAAACCGATCTAGCAACGTCCGTTAGAGCTGCTAAGGCAATCGATATCATCGCTGGTATCGAGGACATTGATTTTTGCGATAGATCGATTAATTGTGTGCGATGTTTATACATCGGTGCGTAAATGTACTGCAAGATAAATTTATGTATGTACATATGTATGCTCTTCTTCGTGGCTCACCTCGTGCCCGATCTTTAATTTCAATATTAACATAAGAAATAACCATTTCTGTGCCTCATTAGTTTTATAAATATAAATGAAATCATTTAATTCAAAGTTGATTGATTTCGTTTTAAGCAAATATTTCTTGTTCTCATTATTTACTTAATAAAGCAAGCTTGCAAAGCTTTCAAACGATCACGATGGTATCATCGATAGTATCGACTTCGAAATCATCGATTAAGAGAACCATCGCTGGAAGGCACTATCGATGATTTGACAGCCTTGCAGGCTTCTGTTGTGTTTTGTACCCTTTGTCAAAAGCTGCATAGAAAACAATGGATCTGGTTTTTATTTTGAAAATATTTTTGTATTTGATGTTCATGATTATTAAAGTGCAAGTAATATTGATATTTAGCAAAACAAAGGAAAGGCAAATGCGCAAACCCTTGGGATCTGTTGCATACGATATTCGTATACCTATACTAAATCAACTGCAATGTACCAATGCACTCAAAAATAACAGAACAAACGGACCTATTTCACCCATCCAACGTCCATACTTGTTTCGAATAGCCAAGTATTCGATGCTGGGGCACTGGGGTATATACATAGATCCAATTCTTGGCCATGCGAAACAAATACGTGCAGCTGGAACGGCTGCAATGCTCCGAATGTTGGCGCTAAGCTTCAAAATTACACAGTCAAGAAATTTCGCAATTTTCAGATCCGGTTAACTACTACGTTATACAAATTTGGGCTTGGCTAATTGCTTGTAGGATCCGTAGTCCAACGATTACACTTTGTATTATGGTAAATTGGACCCGCCGCGGCAGCCGTATGAAATTCGACTTGAATTTGGAATTTTAAACTGTTATTTTTGTAGTTGTTGTTGTTGCTGTTGTTGTTGTTGTTGTTGTTGTTGTTGTTGTTGCTGTTGTTGTTGTTGTTGTTGTTAGTTCGATTGCTGTTGAAACTATATAGAGCTGGACCATATAATCGAGTCGATTCATCATTCTATGATTTTGCATCTGATGGTGTTTGTGGTTGAATTTGCTAATCCCAGCGCTGCGCGCACCTATAAAAATAGACAATCGGCTGCCCTCTCGAGGTCCCAATTCTCTTTGGAGAGCATAGCACGCGCCTTATGCTCATCGATGCCCATATCCTTGAGGCGTTGAATCTTCAGATCCAATTCGGGAAACGAGCGCGTTCCACCCGCATACGCACTGGTCCAATGCTTGGCCGTTAGCAGGAATATGTCTTGACGCTGCTTAAATTGATAGGCAACCACAAAATCCTGCCAGTCATCGGGCTCGGCCACACTGAGCATGCCCTGCAGCGACAACAGCACGGTGCTCAGCGTCATGGCCGCGGCCCAGTGATCCTTCAGAATGTCCATGCGTATGGCGCCAGTCACCGACGAGACATTCGGATGCCAGATGCGTGTGATGAAACGTACCTCGGGCGGACTAAATGGATATCCGTCGGGCACCTTGATTTCCAGCACAAATCTGCCGCCCTCATAGGGCGTGCCGCGCGGCCCAGTTATCTCGCCACGCAGCTCTGTCCAGTTATCGTTGACCAGCTCCATCTTGATCTGGCACTGGCGGAACTCTTCGCCACTGAGCGCCTCCTTGAACTCGCGCTTGACACGTGCCTCAGCCATGCTCGTCATATTGTGCTTGTTGTGTGTCTTCTGGTTGATATTATTTATTATTTCCTCTTTCAAGGACTTTGCTTTATTTTTACTTTTATTTATATTTTATTTTTATTTTTGTTTTATTTTTCTTTTTTTGTAGTTTTCTCCATGTATTGATATACGAAACGCTTGAGTATTTATGCACTTAGAAGCAATGACTACTAGATTCGTCCCCAAAAAGCAAACAAACTGGGAATCAATAGAGCTCTGGGTTACTTACATGTCGATTGCCGTCCACCTGATATCCACTGACGTGATAGTGCTTCTGCTGTATGTTGGGTGAAAGTAGTTGACTGTATAAGAAGAGCGAGGGAGAGAAAGAGAGAAAGAGAGAGTGAGTAGCAGAGGAAATGTAATGTAAAAGATCTGAAAGAGCCGTCATAGAGTTTTCTACTCACGAGTTCAGTTCCAAATCCAATCGGAATTTGTGATTAAATGCCTTGATCAGCAATGAGGTGCGATGAAAATGTTTCTGAAATGGAATATAAGTTACGTTTTCAGCTACTGACATTCGCATTATTAAGAGAAATCTGTGAAAGACACTAAAAGTGCTCGTTTAATCAAAGCGCTCAACAGTAATGCGAACTGAAGTTGACATTTTTCTTTTGAGCATGCGAAATGAATTCCAATTAGTTTTCTGATTGGATTTCAGTGCAGCTATATACGTAAGTAAAGACATACATAGACATATACATATATATAGAGAGAGAGATTTATGTATATTTAAATTTGTTGCATATTGGCACACACCTTTGTCCTGCCTCTGCTGAAGCCGCTGTCGTCGTGTGGGCGTGGTCGCTGGCCCGGCTAAAAACATATAAAAACAAATAATACTTGAACACTGAGGAATCGACATTTGGTTCTCACAGCACACCGACCACAATAAGTGCAATGATAAATATGATTATATAATATTCAATTACAGTTTCTAAACATCATCCGTCTAGTGTATAAAGTTTTGACAGTGTGCAGGAAGAAAATAATAACCAAACAAACTTGGACTTTGGCCAAGGTTCTCCCTCAAAGGTATTTCAATGAGAAACCTTTGCTTTTTCTTTTCGTTAAGTGCGAGCTTAACGAAGCTGGGAGAATGAAGTTAATGTGAGTGTGAGAGTGAATGTGTGTATGTGTGTGTGTGTGTGTGTGTGTGGTTTGTGTTTGTGAGAAAACAATGGAGCAAACAAATATGATGAATGAATGAGACCAAATATGAACATACCATTGTGTTTGATTCGATTTTTCTAGTATTTCGCTTATGCAAATCTTTGCGTACCTTTGGAGGGCTAACTTCACGTGTGGAGATTCCCATCTTTTCGTGATGACGCAGCTGTACCGGATAGATAATTTGATAATAATGTCCACCAATACGACGCACAAGCTCCTGATTTTGTCTATACTCTTTGAGCAAGCGTTCCACTTCACCTGAGCGCACATTGGGCATACAGAAGGTTATATTAATAAACGGAAACTCGAGCACTGATAAGCGAGCTACAACAATTGGGAATTTTATTAGAATAGCTGGATGTGCTTACCAACAGGACTTTCTTCGTTCCAAAACGAATCATCGAGTGTGTAATCAGCTTCTGCAAAAGAAATTTTTGATTTTAAATTTAGAATTGCGATTGATGTTATTTAAAGATGAGTTTTAGCAGAAAACTAATTTTTTGTATTTCAGCTTAAAGAGATATTATGCTTAAGTATATGTCTAAAACTCAAATGCATATGAATTTGGGTAAACAAAATTTTCCATTAGGTCTGATAACGGAAAAGTTTCTGTGAATGTGGATTGGATATGTAGGGATGATATGATTAATTTGCATATCCAATATATATTACTATTAAATATAGTAAGACGACCTGGCTGACGGTGCATAAAGCATTTTATCCTACCCAAAAAAAAAAAAAATTATGCCTATTGTTAAATTTACATCTTTAATATAAAATACCTATAGCTTGAGTGAATGTTGAAAATGTTTATAAAATTAAATTCAATGTGTGCTTAAAGCTAGCTTATCTCAATTACAAAGTAATTTTTATAGAAATTAATAATAAATGATTTCCCATTTTCGATGGGTTCATGGTAAAAAAAAAACAAACACTCTTTTTAAGTTAATGGCAGTAAGGTTCTAAAAATAAATTCCTCAAGAAAATACACATTTAGTTGCTCAATGATTACTGTTAACATCTGACTGTAGCAGTTATCGCTGGAAGCCTAGAGATAGGCCTTGGCTAACACCAGAATTAAGCATGAGAACTGCCAAATTATTCTTATATAGTGATTATTGCACCTAGCTACTCGAGAAACAGTAAATATATATTATACATGAGAGTAATTTAATAATACAGTCGAGTCTCTATAAGCGGTAAATCGAACACACGCACGCAAAGGCCCGCGCTCTGCTAACTGCGCAGTAAGCAGCGACTGCGCTTGGGCTGCGCAGCGGTATGGGCAATATTATGAGAATTTATTTGTTGAATAATTTCGTTTGTAGACGTACAATCTTAATGAAACTTTTAGAACGTAATCATAATGTGTAAATGTGTGTACATTCCAAAGCACAAGTCTCTAGTACTTGATATACGTTTTTTACAAATTGTGGGCAAAGTGGGCGTGGTATCCAAAATCTGTAAATTACAAAATTGGTGTATCCATCAAATGTATATACACAATAAATCTGAAGTCTCTAGGTCTAATAGTGTTCAAATCAGGCGGAAAAAACAATATCAATTTATCGATTATCCTCGATAAAAAAGATATCGAATGAGTTATCGAAAAAATATGATAAACTCGTACTGCATATGGTATACACGAGTATGCATACCAAATTTCAGCTCTCTAGCTCTTATAACTTCTGAGATCGACGCACGGACGGACAGACGGACAGGGCTATATCGACTCAGCTCATCGTCCTGATCAAGAATATATACTTTATGGGGTCTGCGATGATTCCTTCTGCCTGTTACATACTTTTCACAAAACCAGTATACCCTGATTTCCCATTTTCAATGGGTTCAGGGTATAAAAAAATTGATATACAATATTGTTGCACTGCATTGCTGTGAGCACCTGCCTAAGCCCTCATTTCGCTCCAAAAGCAAGTGAAAGTTCGCTTTGCTTTTACCAATAACTCATTCGCTGATGCTTTTGACCATATATTGTTTCAGAATCCAAACGCTTTGCCAAATTGCGTATACGACGGTAAAGCGTAGGAATTCTAAAACGATACGCTGGCCATGTCCCCTCCCGTTCTGTCCTTAGCACTTGCTGGCAAATTGCAATTATTCGTCTTAGAAGCGTCTTCAATATCCGAAATTAAACTCTCAATTATTTTGAAATTGAATTGCATCGATGCTGCTGCATAACAAGCATTTCAGAACATTCAAATTGGGTTTCTCAGCCAAACTTTTGCCCACACCAGCACTGCAACAAGAAAACACCATAGAATTGTTTACAAACTTTCCATATTATGTTGCTGCCAGGGCCAACTGAGGTTTGATGGCAAAGCGCTACATCTAGCACTTGGCACAATAGAGATTTTGATTGAACAATTAACTAAGTATAAGTGTGGGTGTGTGGGTGTGGCTGCATCTTTCTATCTGGATCTGTGTGTGTGTGTGTGTGTGTGTGCATTTCGATATTAAGTTGCACAAACTCAATAATTGGCAACTAATTAGGAGCATAATCGAAGCAACAATGGAAACATAAAGTGTTCAACGGGCGCTGGCAAATTGAATTATCAAATAGTGATAAACTGTTTGCCAAAAGACTAAACTTGAACAATATGAAGCTATACACATACATATACATATATACATGAATTGGCATAATAATCCGAAATTGCCATAGATGCCATGAGAGCATTCATTTCGCATCGCATAAAAGCCAATAAAGTGAATTTGTGCGTGCATGCGGGCTTGCATGCATGCTTGCGTGGGGCATGCGTGCATGCACACACACACGCATATGTATGTATATGTGGCACATGCTGGCATCCACTTGATGAAGTCTTTTTTCAGCTCTCCAACTTCCAGTCAATATCAAAGTTAGAAATGTCCAAAATGTCAATAATGCAGAAAGGTATTCCGATAGTTTGATTAAATTCGACTCGATATTGCTTCATCCATTTTCTTGCTTTCTCTCTCTCTCTCTCTATCTCTGTCGTCTCTTTGACTAAGCCAATCAGTTGCAGCAGCGTACATAACAGTAAAGCCACAATCAACAAGTGCCCCGGACAAGTTAATTATTTTTGCAGCCAAGCGGCAAGCATTGGCATATCTGAATCATGACATAGTTTAAAGAACTCACTTACATTCGCACACAGAAACCACAAATAGCCAGAGCAAAGGTAGAACGAGAAATGAAAATGCAAACATGTTTGCCATTCGATTGACTGACGGGAATGGACAGCAGAATACCCAGTTGAATGGAGCTAATCGAAGTAGCGATGGCAATATCAATGAATATCGATGAATATGAATTGTGCACTTGATGCGGTCCTTTTCTAGCTCTACAACAACAGTCAATGGCAATGAGGCTTAAATTTACATCAATGGCTAGCTCAAGCTGACAAAATCACCGATAGCACCTGAAATGGTATCGATATCGATCAATATTTGCGATAAGTCGATGTTCTCGATATATCGTATTATCAGCTATAAATAATGCCGTTAAGATAAAGGCTCTTTTTGTCTACTGGAAGGTATTATTAGATAACGTTTAGTCTTTGCTTGTTTTTCCTACAATTTGATCTATAAATACACATTTAATTTCCTCATCTCTAACATAATAGGTGTCTCTATTGCTGAGCTTAGGAATTGCTCGGGACCCAAAAATTCGAATGCATTAAAACAAGCATAGCGTATGGCTTCACATTTCTAGCAAATGCAGTTTCATCGTTACGCTATCGATAGTTCCATCACTAAACTTGACGTGTTTACTATCGATTATGGATCGACTTAACAGCTCCACAAAAGTGAATAGATCCACTGTATTCGGTTTTTGCATTTCTACTGTCAACGCTAAACGTTCTAGAAATACCTCATATTTTCACTTTGAAAATCTCTGCAAGCTGGCAAACTTTTATTAATTACGCTTTTTTTTCAAGTGATACCCGCTCCATTAGGCGCGGTTGGCTTAGATGATTGGAATACCTTCACAGATACATACATACAGACATATGTGAGTGCATAAATAATTGTTTTCAATTTTCTAGCCGCAGGCACAAAACCACTTTGTGAGCTGAGGACAATTACTTCGTGTGTGGCTGGAGCACACAAGGAATTAAAGAACGATGACAGAGTCATAAATGCAAAAGCACGTTTCCATCCATTTCAATACGAACATTTCAATAGCAGAAGCAAAAAAAGTTTAGGCAAATAGAGAAATAGAAAGAGGCAAAGCCACAGCCACAGCCACAGCCTAGGCATAACAGTGCACATTGGCAACTTTTTCAAACTTAAACAAGTTTAATTTCCATTTTTTTTTTCTGCTTCTTCTTGGCCACAGTTAATTGATGTGGTAAATTAAGCAATGGTACGCCCGCCTGGCGGCCCCAAGAAAAAAAAAGAAAAAAAAAAGAAAAGGAGAAAAAAATCAAATAGAATAGGCAGCAAATATATGCCCTAAGGCATACACTATTATTTGCTCATCGATGCGCGCTTAAAGCCCTCATCAGTATTGACTGCTGTCAATGCTAAAAATTTCTGCTGGCTACGCAAAAAAAAAGAGAGAAAAAACCAAGAAAAACTTGCGTTATATTTGCACAATGTGTTTATATTGGGGCTGCTGCTCTGCATTGTTGCACACCAAGTGGGGTATGCCCCACTCGCCCAGTCACATAGTTGGGACCAAATCCCACAAAATGAGCATCAATCAAAAGTAAATCACGCCAGCAACTAGATGAAAGCGTGACATGTGTTGTAAAAAAAAAAAAAAAAAAAAAATTCCCCAAGGGTTGAGCGTCACACACACAAACAAAAAAGGAAAAAAAAAAGGCAAAATCCAAAAATGGAAAAAAAAAGATACTTTAAAAGTGGCTTTAATGGAGCCGTGTGCCTGACAGGCAGCAATGTTCTTTATCATTTGGCTGCATGGGGCGCAGTGTCCTATTTCAATGTCTCGCAAAATCTAATTTTCAGCGCAAGCTCTGACAGTAAATATTTTATAAATTTCTCTGCCGGAGTTACTTACAAAGCATTTTTGTGCCTGGTTAACTAACAAATTACGAAACAATTTCATTTACAGTAAACTACATTTTATGAGATTCCATACAACAACAAAAATGCAATATAACAGCTAAATTTCATATATAAATATATATATACATACATATATAATACATAATACATATATTTAAAATGTTTGCTTCAAGTGTCCATTTGAGCTACGTTGTAAGGCAGAGAATGTTTAATAAACGAAACGACGCTTGTGTCTGGGTTTTAAATTGCAAAGTTTCCGAGCGCATTCAAGCGAATTAATGTAATAGGAAAAGCAAAGACACTTGGTTTACTTATTAAAGCTGGGCGATAGATGTACTTTATATGTATTAAGGACTTGCTGAATATGCAGCGTGAGAAAAGGTAAATTTGAGCTTGGAATGTCGAAATGAACTAAGTGCCTAGCTGGGCTTTTCGTTGCTTTTTCTAAATAATCAATAATATTAACGATTCATACAAGTTGAAAACCAATATATGAAGCTGGAACATGTAATTTTCAATATACAAAACTATAGTTTACGAATATGAAAAAAAACCTTTTTGGTATTATGATCCAATAGCACACTATGAATACGATAAGTTAAGGAAATGCTCGTATTCGATAAATTACAGATATCATCAAATTCTCTATGCTTCACTTATGAATATACAAATTTAAGCAGTGCATTCCATTCATTTTTATTTTTAGAGTAAAATTTATACTTAATTGCAAGAGAAATAAGAATTAGAAATTACAAAAATAACAATCAATTGAACAACGAAAAGTTCAACTAAATTCGCTAAAGCAAATCAAATAAATAAGTGAAAACATTTGCAAATCTCTCAAATATAAGATTTTTGTCATTTGATTGTTTAACTTTTTTAATTTCTCAAAGTTCGATTTTTTCTATTTAATTGCTTAAACAGAGACTTCTAAGTCTCTCTTTGCTTCAAGACAGTCGACGTTGCCTTGTTTTATATAAAAAATAAATTTTTTTTTTTTAGTTTTGCTCTCAAAGACCTTTTCTATGTATGTAGCTGCATATTAATAAAAATTTTGTCCAAAGAAGAATTGTTTTATGCAGAAAGCGTTTAATACTAATAAAGATAGTTGGGGAAATTATATAAGAAACACTTCAACAGCAAAAGAAATATTTAAAATTTTATTTTATATATAAAGAAAATCCGATAAATATATACATTTGCTAAATGTATTAGCCTAATGGCTTCTAGAAAATCTAAAAAGATTCCACGTCTGCGACAATAGATAGATCTACTATATATAATGCTTCTACTTCTATATATATAATATCTATATATATAAAAGAAAGTTGTGTAAAAGTGTTACGACACTTATAACTTGATATGTGCTGGACCAATTTTTATGGTTTTTGATTTGTTGGATTTGTCTCCGCCACGAGTAGGTAGTAGATCTTAAAAATACTGAAACAATTTGACGAATACTTGACAAACGCGGATTTTCCCCTAAAGGTTCAAATTTTCATTGATACCCAGTAGGCTTGATAACAGTGACAGTTTTCGGTCCTGCTCTCATGTTATACAATAGCATAGAAGTAAATAAATAATTGTAGTCAGTCAGTCTACGGCACAGCCTCAGGCGAACCTGACTAATCATAAAAAAACCCATTTGATAAAAAAAAAATTGACTAATAATATATATATATATATATATATATATGTATATATATATATATATGTATATATATATATATATATGTATATATATATATATATGTATATATATATATATATATATATATATGTATATATATATATTTTACTGTCTGTCTCTCTGTCCGTCTGCCTAAGAAGAGCAAGGGATGCAGAAGAGCTCCAGGAGATCATTTAGAAAATGCCTGCAGCAGCAGAGAATATTCCCATTGCTCTATTTAGCGCCCTGCTCAAAATTTGAGTGGAAGTCGCCCTATATAAAGGGCAGCAGCTGTGGAATTTATTCAGGGGGAATTTATGTAGGGCAATGCAGTTGTTTGTTAAAAAAAAAAAAAAAAAAAAAAAAAAAACAACAAATTAAGATTAAAAAAATTTTCAATAAAATAAAAAAAAATTTCAATAAAAAAAAATTTAATAAAAAAAGTTTTTAAAAAAATTTTAAATATAAACAAAAAAAAATAAAAAAAAAATTAAATAAAATAAAAAAAAATAATTAAATAAAACAAAAAAATAAATAAATAAATAAAAAAAAATTTTAAAAAATAAATAAATTGCCCTGCACGTACTACTGACCCCACCGAGTCTGGACGACTGAATAAATTCCACAGCTGCTGCCCTTTATATAGAGCGACTTCCACTTAAAGCCTGAGGGGCACTCAAATTTTGGGCTGGGCGCAAGGTAGAGATCGTTGCAGTCGATCCAATGGGAACACTCTCTGCTGCTGCAGGCATTTTCTAAATGATCTCCTGGAGTTCTTCTGCATCCAGTTAGGTGCATCAAAATTGCGAGAGGCACGAGATGAGCGAAACCAGCAAAGAACGAAGAGAAGCGCGCAGATTCGTAGTCAACAGACGTAGAGGAATTAATGGATAGGGCAAAGCAACGTTTGCCGGGGCAGCTAGTATATTATATATTATATATTATATATTATATATTATATATTATATATTATATATTATATATTATATATTATATATTATATATTATATATTATATATTATATATTATATATTATATATTATATATTATATATTATATATTATATATTATATATTTTATATTTTATAAACATTTGGTAAACTCGAAAAGTTTTAAGAGTTTGTGAGTGAATCAAGTAAACAAACATTGTTTAAACTTTGCTATGAGCTTTGAGATATATTACATTTGAAATATTAAGAGGGAAATTCTTATTTCTCTGTAAGCTTGTATTTATGCATGTTACTCTTTAATGAGTACAAAAATCTCGTATATGAGAGTTGGGCTAAGTAGCTCAAACTTAACGCTGCTATTATAAATTCTATTTGGCCTTTCGATAACCCTAAAATACATGTCGAACTCTTAGTATAATTTATAGAAATGTATTATGGAATATGTAGTTAACATATTTTAAACTTTTTATAGACTTGCCAAGCTTTTGCTAAGTTCAAGGTACATTCCACTTGGAATACCTTAAAACATTTTTATATTTAAGTTGAATAGCTTAATAAATTATGAAGTTTTTTTTTTATTTTAGTTAGATATTAACAATATACATATGTAGGTTTTTAGTTGGAATACGGTTGACTGAGGTTTAATTTAAACATTTTTAGTTAGGACTGTAGATAGATCATATCTATATATTTTTCAGTTATACCACTATAAAGATATATATATGATATGTGTATATATTATAGTTGACTGATTATGAACTTTAATTTAAAGGTTTTTTGTTAGACTATGGATATACTTATCATATATAGTCGACAGATAATGAGCATTAGCTTCAAGTCTGTTAGTTAGACTACATACATATGTATATGTATGTATATAACGTATGTATATAGTAGAGCGAAGTGTACTTACCACCAGCGGCGTGGACCAAGGCACAAAGCTGGGCTACGATGACGACCAAATAGGTGAGTGTTATCCACATGACGGCGGTTGCACTGACGTGGTCGTTGGCCTTGGCGCTCTGGTTGAGCGCAGGTAGCTTAGCTCTAGCTGGACTGGACTGGACTTTTCGTGAAGTGAAGTGCTTCCGGTAGGGGCTATATATTTGCTTGATACACGTGTGTAATCTCTCACTCACATACGATTGTCGCAATTGCTTTCAAGCTCTGTTGAAATTAATTTCTAATTGTTTGATGCTCTAATGCTCTCGCTCTCTCTCTCTTTCTCTCGCTCTCTCTCTATCGAATGATGTATGTATGTAGTGTGCGTGTGTGTGAGTGAGTGTGAGCCTTCCTTCCGTATTTTGCTTTTAGTATTATTATTTTTATTATTTCTATTTATTTTATTTTTATTTTATTTATTTGTATTTTTTTTTCTTAACTTTTTTTCTTTGCTTAACTCGATCTTCCGCAGTTGTATGTGGCAGAAGCTAAGGCTGGGACTGTTATTGCTATTGCTGTTGCTGTTTCTGTTTCAGTTGCTTTTGCTGTTGCTGTTGCTGTTGCAGTTGCTGCGGCTGACGCTGAGGCTGTGGCTGTGGCTATGGCTGTGGCTGAGGCAGAGGTTGTGTTGTATGGCAGTGGTGGGCAGGCGTGGCTGGGTGTTGCTCGGCTGACGTCAGTGTGCAGGTCAAGTCGATATTGCGGCATCATTTCGCGCCCTGCACAGTGCTGCACTAGCTGGCCAGCTTCCCGACGACCCCTTTTCCGTTTCTCTTCCTCTTCTTCACATACACTCACACTTGGCTCTAACACTTATTTAACATTCACTTATTTCTTGAGTATGAGTTTTTGTATCTCTCTCACTCTTTCTCTTTCGTTCTTTGAAAAAAAAAATCCACCAAAAAAATTTCAGAAAAAAACACCACGATTTCTTTCAACGATTCTCACAATCACAATAAATGTTGAAACTGTTCGCTTAGCCAGCGACTGGGCATCTGAAATATGCCAATATCAATAGATATTTGCCAGCATCTGGCGGAGTTGATCTGCAAAGATATAGAATAAATATATATAGAGGTTAATTCAAGTTATATATATTTTATTATAAGCTTAAGTTATTGAAAATTTATAAAAGTCATGCTTCATGCTCTTCGGATATTCAATATGAATTGTATGACAATTTCCACTTCACAAACTTGAACTTCATGAATCTAAACCTGACATACTTACATTAAGCAATGCCTAAACTAGAGCAAATATCGGTGAGACTTGTGCATATACATATATGCATATATACTATATGTAGATACAGTTAACTGCCCGTAATCTGTGTGGTATTATCCCGGCTAAACGCGCTTGGCCGATCACTGGTCCACGACTAAGCGATCGGCAGCAGCCGAGCAGCAACTGCTGATGCTCTTCAAAGTGGCTCGAGCTGATGCGAGCGCAGCTTCCGTACAGTGGGCATCAAACGAGAAGCTAATGACAAAATTGACAATTTGACTAATGTGAATATCGACCGCAATTCTGGTCGCAAAACTGTATCTCCGATTTTAATTAGCCCAGCTGCCTTAGTGACCTTTTTGCACCTGCTCGAATTCCGTTTTAAATGATTCAATCAAACCTTGACTGTAAATCTTCGAAAAGGCTCTGAGCATTAGCTCAATTATTAATGAGCAAGTTGTAATTAATGATTGAGCAAAAAACAGAATACAGAATACCAAAATCTAAATCAAAACCAAGATGTAAATAACAAAACAAAAAAAGTAATCTTGTGATTGGCATCCACTGTTAGGCGCCTAATTAGCCAAGGGCAGCCGTAAAGGGGCCATAGTTAAATCATAGCAAATGCAATGAAAAGCTTAAATAATTAATTGCGGCGCGACCCCCATGCGAACGGATGGATGGATAGAACAGACCGGCCCGGGCCGGGCCGGGCCAGGCCAGGCTAGTCAGTCAAGGGTGCACACACAGTGCGCTGATACACGTAAACAAATTGTGATGCGAGTGAGCGAGTGAGCGAATGTCCCTGACTGGCGAGCGTCATCTGCCGTGCGGATGTTGTCGTCGTCGTCGTCGTTTATAATTGGATTTATCGCCATAAGTCAATTAGTGGGTACATTTTCGATATTCTCAATGTTAAATGCAATGAGCATCTTTGTCTTCTTGGCAATGCAGTGGCCTGGCCTTCTATGAAAACGCCAATTACCTGCTCAAATAAATCCTTTTACACGATTTTTTCGTGTATTTATTTTGTTGTGCACTTTTTGCAGGTTTTTTTTTTTATTATTTCATTTAAATTTTAAATTTGTTAATTTTATTTTCAATTTTATTTATTCATTTACTAACAGACCCCCCACACAGCTCACCAAATACTGCGCATTGGGGGTGCAGATTTGGGGGGATTGCAGCGAAATCCAATCACACACGCATACAGATATTGCTGAACCGGATATTTCGACAGACAACAAACTGGCCCCCGCAAGCATCTCAATTTGCACACAGCTGAAGGGGCAGACTGGAAGACATACATACAGCTGAGACAGCGCAGCCTACACACGAGCGAACTACTCCCTGCCTGACCTTTGAGGTGAGGCTTCGCCAAGACGATTGGACGTCAGTAAGTATACCTCCATTTAATATCCTTATACTGCATAAAGGGGATGGGCTCTACATATGTAAATTAACCATTCATGTGTGGTTAAGGTGCTAAATTATGATTTACAGATGCTACACTTAATAAATAAACAAAAATATTAAAATTCAAATTTAAATTCAAGTAGCACACCCAGCTGACTTAACTGCACCTAGCCGTACGTGTGTTATAATAAAATGTATAGAACATAATAAATATAATAAATATATATAACATAATATATACAATAATCGTGAATTATTCACGAATTTTTTATTATTTATAATGATATTTAATATAACAATATTTTTATAATAATATTTAAAATGAATTATTCACGTTTTTTTAAATTTCAATTTCAATTTCATTAACTATTTTATTCAACTCACAAAAAAAAAATAAGCTCAATATTTTTTTTTTATTTTGAAATTTATTTAATTCATTGAATCTAATGGTCATAATATTGTCAAACTAATATATATACAATTAAAAAAAATATATATAATAATAATTATGTACTAAGAATTATATTTTTTAATTTATTAATTAATTATTCAATTCCCGAATCAAAAATTAAATTTCATAAAAATGTATTTCATACGCATTTAATAAATTGAACTGAAAACAAATAATATTTTAAAAATCATAAATAAAAAAAAAATAAAAATTAAAAAAATTATAATAAAGCCCGTATTCTTTACTTTATTAAAAGCTACATTTTTATTTACAAATTTTAAATGAAAAATATTCTATGTTGGTTTTATTTATATAAAATTTCAATTAATTTTCAATTTTAATATATGTATGTATATACATATATTTAATTAAACTATTATTATGTATTATTATTATTGCTGTTATAAATTGATTAATTGAATTTATTAACGAATTTATCATTTTTTATAACTTAAAATGAACTATTTAACAAAAAACTGTTTTTTTTTTTTTTGTAATCATAATTATATAAAGTTTTTTATGAATATTTATATACAATAAATTAATATATATTATTATTTTGTTTTTGTTATAAAATTATTGTAGTTTACTATCAATTGTATTTTTTAATTAATTTAATATATTTTCAATGGGCGACTTTTTCTTGAAAGTGAAACATCTCGCCGCCCTTATATATACATATATACATACATATAACGGCAATTAGCTGCTTAACGTGATGAAAAAATCCTTTTACCCGATTTCTTTCAAATTAGTTTGTTGTGAACTTTTCACGACTCGTTTGTAAACGGTCGAGCTACTTTGCCATCTGTCCTTTTATATATGTACATAGATATATATCTTTTGCTACCTTTATAATTGTATTTATTAAGCTCTTTGTGCTCCCCTATTTCAGACACTTTATTGTTTTACGATAAGTATCTTATTTCAGATTTTGTTCCCTTCATTATTTGCAGTAGCTTACTTTGTTTTTCTTGCATTCACTTTGACATCAAATAAGTAATTAAAACAATTGTCCAACTTTTACTTTAGAGCATAACTTTTGGTCTCAATAGCCCCTAGCCGCCATTAACAACTAACTACTCACAACAATTAGCTGGCTGGCACAACAAAGTTATTAAACAACTTTTGTCAACTTTTCACTTTCTTTTCTCTTTTTTTTTTTTACATTACAATATAGTATTTTACAACACATAGTGTTAGTGTGTATGCAAACTAATATTACTACCACAACTACATACTACTCTCTCGACTACTAAGACAGAGAGCCAATTCTAATTAGCTGGCCGAGCTGGTGTTGTATTTTGATATCAAGTTTTAATGAGAGTTCCTCAAACAAACGGAGAACATTCATTAAATGTTATAAAATGTCTACGTTTCAGAACAATATTAAATTGCTAATGAAAATTAAATTATTAAATATTATTGAGTATTAAATTTCCAAAATTAATTATATAACAAAATCCAAGTTCTATAAAATAGTCATAAAGCTATATTTAAAATAAAAAATACTCTAAAAATGTGGCAGATATCGACTTAACTCAACGCCCTAATCAAGTATATATACGCTTTATGGTGTCTGCCACGCCTCGTTCTGCCTGCTAGAAGCCATTATAGTCTGATAATCCATTTTCAATTGACTCAGGTTATAAAATAATCACTTTTACTTAAAGCTAATCTCGGCAACTGAATCAAATTGAATACAAAATAAATAAAAAAGGAAAAAGCATTAATTTAATTTATGTATATAATAATAAATAATAAGAATGGAAGCATAAAGCATTTATTTATTTATTTATTTATTATTATTATTTATTTTAATATTTATTAAAAGCTCAATTTTTGTCGATATATATTTTTTATTAATTTTTATTTTTGTAATTCATTGTAAGTTATATATTTAATTTATTCATTTAGTTATTTATTATTAAATTTATAATTATTGAAATGTATTTATTAAATTCTATTTTTTATTTATTTTTAATAATTTTTTAAACTTATTTAAACACAAGCGATTGATTGCAAATAATCTAATTGAATTTCACATAAGTTTTTTAATTCATCATAAATAATATCAATATCTGCAGAATCTCAACTGTCAAAACTGCATGAAAACTTGGCCAAAACTTTGGATTAACACTCATATTTCTGGTTGCCTAAGTAAGAGCAAAACTGAATTTGATTTTATGGCATGAAAGTTCCGAAAAAGTTCATAGCTCATACGCCTAGAAGAACAACAATAACTCAACTCAACTTCATTGCTTTTTTTTATGGCAATGTTTGTATTTGTTTATACAAATATTATGTTGAACTTTATATTGTATAATACTCTCCAAATGCAAAGTCAGCTGCGAAAAAATATTGCTGTGTGATTCCATATCTGTATGGACGTGGCTTTTTGGTCTTTGAGCCTATTTGGCTTACATACCACGAGGCAAGAATGCAAAAGGTTCCACACACACACACACACACACACAACAATTGAAAAATTGCTGTCTGAGGCAAGGGCTCGCTTTGAAAATATTTGATTGCGGCGCTGCTGCGGCCAGAGCTCTGGCCACACAGATAATCCGCATGGGCACCCTGTTAATGACAACCGCAATGGCATTGGGGCAAGTCGGACAGGGAGGCAGTGGCAGTGGCAGCGGCAGCGGCAGGAAAGGGGCGGCAGCAACAGCAACTTGCCACTGCTTCAATCATGCGGCTGCATAATCACACAGCATTCGCTGCCAGCGGCACTGTGCTGCAGTGGTCATTGTTGTTAGCTCTTTTTTTGTTTCCATTTTCCCATGTTGGATTTTTTTTTTTTTTTTTTTTTTTTTTTTGAGGGGAATCTATCTTGTGCTGTGCATAGGCCTAGCGCTCAATAAACCGCAAAAATTTCAACTAAGAGCAGCGCGCTAGTGGGGCTGATGGAGAGCATGGCTCTTGTGCGACTGTGCATTTGTCTCCATGCCAACATCGGATTTTAAAACTTGACTATGGCTCATATTTTGGGTGATGTTGCCTGGGTGTATGTGTGTGTGTGTTGGTGTTGGGCTGAATGTGGTATGTGCATAAGCCGTAGCAATAAGGCTTCAGCTTTTAACCTTGGTCCAATTGGTATTTGGCCATTTGTTGGCCTGCTCGGAAATGTGACGCCACCCCTGACACCTCCCCTCCCCCCAGCAGCGTGCACATTTTAATGGGATATGCGGACCAGAGGAAATTTAAACGCCATCGAATTGGAATTCAGCCTGGCACAATGGAGTATTGAAATACTTGGGGCTTTCAAAGGACTTAAGCCATGCTTTTAAAGTGCCCCATGGCCCAAGCCGCCCCTCATGCCCGTCGAGTGGGCATAATAAACCTAAATTTACCGAAATATGAGAAGAGAAGAATGAAACAAGAAAGAAGAAAAAAAATCTAAACAAAACACACGGCCTGGGCTCAAGAATCGTCTGGGCAGTTCACTACACGGAGCACATAGCAAATCTCTGGCTCTCATTATTTCGCTCTCTCACACTTGCTCTCGCTCTCCCGCGTGCTCGCTCTCGCTCTCTTAGATTTTGCAGACGTTGCCCTGTGGAATCCGACGCCCCGTGTCCTGCGGGCCAGCAGCTGCTGCGGCTGCGGCTGCTGCTGCGGCTGCGGCTGCTGCTGCCAGGAGGCGGTCCGGACGTTCGTCAGGCGCCGCCGACAGCCGCTTTGGCATTTTGCCGATTGCTATAAGACCAACATATATATATATATATATATATATATATATATATATATATATATATATATATATATATATATATATATATATATATATATATATATAGCGTGCTCTCTCATACACACACACATATATACACAGAGTCAGAGCTGGGCCCAAAGTTAGAAAACTGGCAGTCAGCAGGCAGCTGACAACCCACGCATAGAGCAAATGTCAGCGCTCGCTCTCTCTTGCTGCCTCTCTCTCTCACACACTCACACTCTCACCCTCTCACCCTCTCACTCTCTGCTCTCTTTGGCCAAAAACAGCATCCCAAATGCGAAGCTGTAGCCCAAATGTGCGCCACATCAAATAGCCGAGCAGCGACACAATATCGACGCATGCCCAAGCTCAAGCCAAAGCCCAAGCCCAACAGCAGCCGTTGGCACACAACGCGCCCAAAAACTTGGCAGCTTGGCAACTTGGCCAGGCGAAGAAAATGTTAATGCCGTTACGTTACGTTACGTTGCGTTGCGTTGCGTTGCGTTGCGTTACGTTTTGTCGTCTCCGCCCCAAAAAGCGGAAGATGCTGCTGGGCACTGGGCACTGGCCGGAGCTGCTGCATCCAATATCCAATTAACTAAAATGCCTGCACCCCGTAACCACACGACCCCGCCAACAGAGCCGACCAAATCCCCTAATCTAATCTACGACGGACAAATGGCCCGACGGGCGAAAAACAATTTTCGAATCGCGATTGTCAGTCATGCGCAGCTGACGCCGCCTCCGCTGACGCCTTCGCTGCCGCTGTTGCCTCTGCCTCTGCTGCTGCCGCTGCCGCTGCCTTCTACCCCATCAAAGCCCAAAGACCGACAACTGTGGTCGGGGCAATACTTTCAGTTATTTTATATAGTATAATTAGGAAGCATATGTATAAATATGCACATATATTTGCATAACATCAGACAATGAACAACAACAAGAAGAAGAAGAAGATGAAGAAGATGAAGTTACTAAATAAATATGTAGGAGTTGAAGTTGATGTGTATGCAAGAGTGTGAGTGTGTGTAGAAACAGAAATATATGTGAAATACATACAATATATGTATATGTTTAAGTAGGGTTTTATACAAACGTTTCTATATATATGTATATGTATATAGTCCACAGAATCTCTCTGTAGTCGATCAACCTCCTCTAGAATCATCTCAAATTCTAAACTATCTAAGACTAAGCACAATTTGGAATGCCAAGATCTAGTCATATATGCTTAATCAACTTTTAAGTAATTCTCTCACATTTTTCTCTACTTATATATATTTTTAAATATGTCTCTCCCTCAATTTAGCTCTGAAACATATATGAAATTTTTACCAATATATCTATTTCGATTTAAATCAAATTAAAGTATATACATATACATATAAATTTAGCTATAAAACCTCTAACGAAATAGCTCTACATCTCAATTGATTGCAGAGAGTTACAAGTGCCGCATGATTATCATAGAATACATATCTAATAACTGCTGTTACAAATATCGTACAACTTCTCCTAGCGTATAGATCTGATAATTATACTTTCAAATGTCATAAATCATCTCATCGTCTATACAGATCTGATAACAGCGCTTGCCAAACTCCTCAATAGCTCTAACATACTATATACATATCTAGCCGTTAGTTAGTCTTAGTCTGCTCGACTAAGCTCACACATTCCCCCACAGCAGCCAACAGTTCCGACCCACAAACGATCCGCACTTAGCGCAAAACCCAAGGGAAATCAAATTGTATACACTTAAAGCCTCAAATACAGTAATTGCATTACGAACTAGCTAACTGTAGTTGTTTTTTATTTTTTTGTATTTATTTTTATTTGAAATTACTATGCTCTCTAAAGTTGCCAGACTGATGGTCTGGCCATTAGAAAAAGTTGCCAGACTATTTGATATTTGATGAAATATGCGCAGAAAACGTGAATGATGTGCGAGAGTTAAATGTGTGTGTGTGTGTGTGTGTGTCTAGAGGGGGGCTATAGAGGAGCGTATTGCATAAGTATATATAGATTCAAATTGATGACAAATACAATTGACTTTAGCATATGCTTCTATATACATACACACACACACATATATATAGATATCTGCTAGAGTGTGTGTGTGTGTGTGTGTGTGTGTGTGTGTGTGTGTGAATGCATTCAAAGCGCGAGCGGGTGGCGCCTGAAAGCACGCAACGCTTTTTGCCCATTTGTTTGTTGACCCGGACAACCGAAAGAAAGCACAGCATGTTTGTATGTACACACACATGCTCGTGCGTGTAACGGCATGCGAGTGCCTGTGTGTACGTGTACGTGTATGTGTGTGTGTGTGTAATTAGTTATATCTATATATGTGTACAATATATACAACTTACCCATGCGACTTTTTGTTGTTGTGACTTTTAAATTATTTGCATATAAATTTTTTATATTCTCATTTTATTTTTTCAATTCATTTTTGCTTTCATTTTGCATTCATTTTCTTTGTTTTTCTTTTGGCAGCGTTTGTCGGTTTCTCTATTTCATTTTCGCCTCTCAGAGATTTTGTGAGACTTGGTTTTACAGCACACTTAACTACTTGAACACTTGACGTTCGCCGTTTTGCGGGCAAACAGTAAAAAAAATTGGCAAAAAATCTTTATAAAATATTTCGCATATATTTATGTTGAATATTTTTCTTCTTATTAATTTCTTTGTTGTTGTTGTTGTTGTTGTTATTCTTTTCGTTTTGTTGTTACGCTTTATTTGATTTGTATTTTTATTTTTATTATTTTGCTATTAATTTTTGTTTTGTTTTCCTCTAATTTGTAGCGTATTAAAGGTGCACCTTTTTTCCGATTGCTTCGTTAGTGGGTTGGTTGGTTGGTTGATTGAATGCGCCTGCTCACCGAATCGCAATTATGTGTAATCGCAGTTTTTTCATCTTTGTCTGCTTGTCATTTTCCCGTTGTGTTTGGTTTGTGCCTTCTTTTCCTCTGTCTTCTACTTGCTTTTCTCTCTCTCTCTCTCTCTCTCTCTCTCTGTGTGTGTGTGTGTGTAGATGTGCGGGTGTGTGTGTGTGCGTAACAATTTAAAAATTACATTAAACAACAGCTCAACTGCATTTCAATTTAATTGCTGCCTTGCTGCTTGTGTATGTGTGTGTGTAGTGTAGTGTGTGTGTGTGTGTGTGTGTGTGCGTGTGTGTGCGTGCGTTTACGTGTGTCTTTTCTATTTGATGTTTTTCTTCGCTGACTCAGACTCCGGCTGTGACTCTGGATGCGGCCGTTGACAGTTGTTGTTGTTGTTGTTGCTTTTGTTGTTGGCTGTTGCTACTGTTGTTGCTGTTATTAATGTTGCTGCTGCTGTTATTGTTAATGTTGTGAATGTTGTTGCTGTTGTTAATGTTGCTGCTGTTGTTGTTGCTGTTGTTGCTATTGTGATTGTTGTTGCTGTCGTTGCTGTTGTTGTTGCTGTTGCTGTTGTTGTTGTTGCTGTAGTAGTACTCTGGCACTGTTATGTTATGGTCGACTGTTGGCGGTGCTGTTGCTGTTGCTGTCGTCACCGTTGCTGTTTTCCCGTTGCCACTTTCCGCGATTGCAAACAACGTTCTAAAGCGCTCGCATACGTCTGCAGTCTGCAGGACATGAGCACGCGACATGGCCGCAGCGCACGGCCCCAAAAATTATCCGAATCGCAGCAAACAACATCGTCGTCAACAACGACGCAGTCGCAGATCACAGATGTCTCCGCTGCGCTCACCAGCAATGGGGCAATGGAGCATTGGAGCATGCTGTAGCCGGTTTCCATTCCAAGTCCCGGGGGTGAACGCACAACCAGCAGCACAAGCAGCACAGGCATCAGCAGCAGCAGCAGCAGCAGCATCACAGCCTCTGCCAGCAGTCGACGCTGACTCTCTCTCACTTTTCAACTCTTGCTCCCGCTCGCGCTCTCGCTCTCTGGCTCTCTCGCTCTTTCTCTCAATTTCTATTCAGCTATGTGTATATATGTGCAAGTACCGTTAGTTGGTCTCTTATTAAGCGCGTTGCTGACTGTTATTGTGGCGGCGTCTTTGGCTACCGCCACACACCACACCCCAACAGATACCCCCCCCCCCACCCTGCTCACTCCATCAACGGGCTTCCCCCCTATTCACCCAGCCTCTCGCTGTGTTACGTGCCACGATGTAGGCCAAAAAATGTATAGGGCGGGAGCATCAACGCCCCTGTTTTTACACGATGGACGTGTGGAATTATCTAGGAAAAATGGGATATTTTGTAGATACGAAAGAGCAAGCGAGCGCACACACACACACATACATGCAGGGGCCACACACATGCCGACACTAAAAGTTTCTCAGTCAAATGAAATATATATACAACTACAGACAGAGCAATGGGAATACAATTTTAAAGCACACTGTTGTTCTCAGATATATGTACATATATATTTATACATACATATATATAGTATATTCAGTCAGCGCCCACAGAGGAACGCAACAAAATAAAAAATAAATAAAAATAAAAAAAAAAAATACAAAATTAAAATACAAAATTATGTTGTTTTTAGAGTTAATTCGAAAAGTTTTTGAGAAAAACTTTTAATTGGTTAGGTGTTGGTGCTGGGCGTAGTTTGTGTTGCTTATTTTTTACTTTCCGCTTGTATATTTGGGGTACGTATTGTTTAGAGTGCGGCACTCGGCAACAACTTCTTCAATTTTGATGTTAAGCATCACTTAACACTGAGGTGCATTTTGTCTAGGTGTAAATTACGAGCAAATCCGGCAATTCACGCCATAAGCCTTTTGTGCGCGGAAAACTAACTGAATTTTGTATAGCATTGCGCTTCGTCAACCATAAAGCCTGGCTCGAATCTCATTAAAATGAGCAGAGATTTAATTGAATTCCATTCGCCAGCTAGCGCAACTGACAAAGACACGACTCGACTTGACTTTCGCATGGCCTTTTCTAGTCAATTATTACCTTTTGCTTGCCTCTCTTGGCTGGCTTTAAATGAACATTTCAAAATTTAATAGAAATTATTGCCAGAGAGCGAGCATTTCGATTGCTTTGCTTTTGTTTTTGCCAAATAACAAGAAGTTTTGAGTTAGCGCTGCCCGTTGGCCATGTTCTACTTTTGTTCGCAGCAAAACATCCCCTGACCTCGGCAATTGTAATAAATATTAGCTGGACGGATTCGCCATTGCATGCTGACAAATACTATATATATATGTGTATAAATTCGATTTATATGTATGTATATATATAGATTGATAGACAGATTGGCATTTTGCAATCACATATGCAAACTTCGTTAAAGTTAATTCCGGAATTCCGGCTGGCAGCTCGGCAACGAGTAATGACAAATTGAAAATTTACATGAATAGAAGGCTGTCAAATTCAATAGTGTGCGATTTGCAAATCTAATCATGGCCCCGCCAATCCGGCAGCGCCAAACAGCCCCACTACTCAACGCACCCTTAATGCTTGATTTCCATCTACGTCGCCAGCTCCGTCGCTCCCCTACCTCTACCTACCCACAGCTCCTGCTCCACCTCCAGCTCGACGCAGCAGTAGTGTGCGCAGAAAACTATGCTACACTTTTAGCCAGAATGTTTGCTGTTTAGAAGTCGACCAATTTTCCAGTTGAACCTTTGAGGCATACATAATTAATGCCCATTGTAAATGGACTGGGACGGGGACGGGGAAGGGGACTGGGACCGGTACCGGTACTGGGACCGGGATCGGGATCGGGACTGCCACTGAAATGGGTGAACAATCAAATGAGAAATCAAAAAGCGCACACAATCACAATACCCACACACACACACACACACACACATACACTTACAGGCACAGGTGGACAAACTGTGAACTTCAGACCCTGCCGCCCACTGGGCGACACTATTGCCCGTTCATTGCCTTTTGTTATTCCCACACTAAAACACGCACACGCCACACCTGTGTGTATACACAGCGCATAGACCTACATGTACATACGTATACATATAAATATATAAATGTGTATCTGTGTGTGCGTGTGTGTGTGTCGGCTTGTACACATGTATGTGTTGTCTTTGTGCTTCATTTACAACTTTACACAACATTGTAAACATAATAACAAGGCGCCTTACGTCGCTGTCACTGCTGCTGCTGCGACGACGACGACGGCGGCTGCTGCTCTGCTGCTGTTGTTACTGTTACTGCTGTTGTTACATGCTGTGCCTGTGTGTGTGTGTGAGTGTGTGTCCTAACACAGGGGTTAGGCGGCATGGCAGCACTGCACATCAGCTGCAAAGAGCGCGACGGTTAAAGCGGCGCTCACTACTCTCAGCAAGTGGCTATGGAGTGCCTGCCAAGAAGACCAACGACAACTATTGACATAGTGACACAATCAGACCACACAAACAACGCTCACAGAGACACACACTCGCACACACACACTCACACACATACACAGTCGCAATCGCATACACATACAATATTTCGACTCTCGTGGTGAGCATTTGACGAATTCATATTTGGCTGCAGCGGTTTGCAAAGAGCGCGAGCTCTAAGTAAACACACACACCTTATTCCTCGCTGAATAACTAGGCCAGCAGCTGGAGCTGCGCTGCAGCCAGCATCCATTGGATGGATGCACAGGCACATTTAACAAAGGCGACGTCGCGACGCTTCGCGACATCGGCCGCGACCACGAAGCGTCGGCATCGCCATCGGCATCGGCACAGACATCGTGCGCGTGAGCAGTTGCGCAGATTAAGCCGAGCTCAGCACAGAGAGAGCCGATGCGCGCCCTTCGTCACAATATGAATTTTTCTATCTATCGCTGTCGCTCACGCTAACGCTTACGTTTACGCTCACGCTCGCCATTCTGCCTCTCACACTCTTTCGCTCTCGCCGCTGTCGACTCGTGTAGGTGTTTGAGGATATTTTCTGTTTTTATTGTTCTTGCTTGCTACAAGTTGGGAATTTTTTAAGCACACGTTGCATGGTGAAACTGTTGGGCTTTTTTGCTTCCCTCTGTCTCTCACTAGCTCATGTTCCCAAGTTCCATCCCTCTCGCTCTCTCTCTCTCTCTCTCTTACTCTCTCACGGTGTGAGCATTGACATTTACTTTTTATACGAACGAAATGAGCATGGGCATGGGCATTGGGGAATTTCGGTTTGAAGATTGTATTTAGGAGGTGTAGGGGCAGGGGAGTGGCCAGCCTGTGCGGCGGGTGCGTGGCATGGGGAGCATCGTGAGAGGCGTTTTTACCTAGGATGAGGATTCGCGGTGCGGTGCGGTGCGTTATGTTGCGTTGCGTTGCGTTGCGTTGAGTTGCGTTACGTTGAAGACTGTTGTTTCATGCATGAGTATGAGGGCTGGCGGTGTGACTGAGTGCCTGACTGCGCGCACTGGTGCCCGCGCCTCGGTTGTTGCTGGCAACTGCTGGCATACCATGCCACATGCTTGAGATATTTTTAGTGTTTTGTCACACAAGCAGACATCTGTTTCTGAAATACTCATACACACACACACACACACACACACACAGAAAGTCGCGCACAAATATAATTAAGATGTGGAGCCAACAAAGAGAACAGCTTCCATGCTGCCATCCTCAAGCACACACACATACAGACGCCTTAGTTGTCATGTATATGTATGGTGTGTTTGTAAATATGTAACAAGTACATATATTTATGTCCGTGCACGGACTTGAAGAATTTAGCACCGAGCAATTTTCGGGCGTGCGAAATAGTCCCCGCCCGTATGCAATGTTTAAAATGTATCAATCTGAGCAGCCGAAAAGAAAATACGCAACGCCAGCAGCACGAATATGTATGCCTATATTCAAGGACACGTAGCCCTCAGCCTATGTACACTCACTAACACACACATATACACTTTGGCACAACTTAACCAAGTACTCGTAGTGCTTGTAGTGGGCCCAAAGATGCGCTTGCCATCTTCAAACTGATGCCGCTACTGCGTTTTTCATTTTGTTTCTCCTGTTGTTGTTGTTGTTTTTGTTGTTTTTTGATGGCCCTGACATGACGCTCGGCTTGAGAGATAGCATAAGGGTATTCCCAGCTCATATACATATGTATAATATATGATTATTATTATGCTAAGCTGAACTAACTAAGGCAAACTATCTAATTAAATTAATAAATAATAAAAAACAAATTAAATATTTGCGAGTCATTTCAAAATTATATTAAATATTTATGTATTTGCTTATATTTGTATTTATTTATTGATTTATTTTAATTATTTATTTATTTATTATTTTTTTTTTTTTGCAAGCGAAAATTGTGATTTTTCAATCACATGTTGGCTACAAACATTTTCATTTAAAAAACATTTGTTTAGATAAATAATATAGGATATAGAAGAAAAAAAATGAAATAAGTTAGCGAATCAGAAGTTGCCAAAATAACAACAACAACAACAAAAATATATATATATATATACGTATACATTAATATATCTATATTTTTTAACCAAAAATTTTTTTAATAAATTCATTATTTCCTGAGTTATCAAAAGAATTAAGTGTATAATAACATTAATTATAACACAGAATTTGAAAATCAAAATGCTGCCAAGATATACATATTTTGGTAATATTTGTGTTAATAATGAAGATATAATAATGAATGATAGTAAAATTGATTAATTTATTTGCATATTTGGGTCTTAATCTGTAATGTACACGAAGCATGTTGGCATCTGTTCGCTGTAAAATGTTTGCACTTCCATTTAAATATTCACTTTGATGGGCAACATTTTGAAAGCGCCTTTTCTGCAGTTCAATTAAAAACACAATCAAATTATAAGCCGACCCAGTTAAAAGAGTGGTATTATTACGAGTATTTATGCAACTGAACGTTGCCCAGTTGTGCTGAAGGACACACGGACTTGATTACATTATGCAGCATCATGCTGACCTCACCAACAGCAGCAGTAGCAGCAGCAGCAGCACTCAGCTTTGGCCAAGCACGGCATACAAAAGAAGACCAGACCCGAAACGGTGTGCAACAGTTCCACTTTCAGTTGTTGCCATCTCTTTTTTATTGAATAACAAAATGCACCTGTGTGTTGAAGCGAATGTGTTCATGTCGCGAGATAAGCAGCAAAGAAACATTTGGTATTTATTAGGCGACAACAGTTGAATGCACAACAACAACAACAATAATAACAATAATAATAATAATAATAACAATAATAATAATAATAATAACAAGCCAAAATATTACAAGTTTTCTACAATTCTAATCGAAATTTTCAATTTTCAACACAAGCATTTCATAGAAAACTGTGAGTTATCATTCTCGTCGTTAGCCAAAAAGATATATTTAATTGAAAATCGCACAGTTAGATAGGTACCATTATGCCCTGCGAGCGCTCGAGCTGTTCGACCTTCTGTCTGGAGGTGTCCAAATACTTTAAGAAGCAACGCAAATACAAGGGCACCTTTATAACGGCGATGGTGATGCCGGTGGTATTCTCTCTATTTATTATTTTGATGCGATATTCCCCCAAATTCGATGATGTGCAATTAAGGTCTAGCGAAGTGATCCAATACCAGGTCTGGTGGCAGACGCTTATCGACAAGATAAACGAACGACGGGAGCGTATGATCAAAGAGGACAAAACGTAATGTTAAATATGATATTTGATTGATTGATTGATTGATTGGTTGTTCAATTGATTGCCTGATTTCACGGTCCAACAGCTTTAAGAGCAACGTATTTGTGCCACACATCGGCGTCGGCTATGCACCCAACACAACGGCTGGCATCCGTCAACTGGTGGAGGTGGCCCTGACCGGCATATCCCTAAAACGGAATGAGATCTATGGATTTGCAGATTGCGATGAGATGCGCATTCGCTTGGAAATGCAAAATTATATTGCCAGCTTGTGCTTTCACGATGTTGACGAATCGCATCATGGTCTGCCCGGCAAGCTACACTTTTCGATAATGATGCCAGCGGAGTTGAGATTTTACGACAACACTTGGATAGGTGATTCGTGGCAAATTCAGGCGACGCTCGACACGCATAGCTCGCGAAAGTCTAATATTAGTAACATAACAAACACATCCAAATATGTGCGCGAGGGCTTCATATCCCTGCAGCATTCCGTATCATTTCAGTATCTGCTGATGGCATCCGGTAACGCTGCATTGCCAAAAGTTATCTTACGCCCCTTCCACCTAAATAATACTGTGCACGAGCTAATAGCCGAGGGCGTTGACTCGGCTGTATTAGTGCTGCTAATTGGATTCATGTTTCCCGTCGTCATTTTAACAAAGGTTCGTACTATCGTTTATTTGTGTGGACACACTGATAGACAAACACACAGACTTGCGCACACTCACACAAACACTCTTATACTTGGACAAAAATCTATATAGATATGTATACACACCAGATATGTTTGTCGTTTACCATTTAGCCAACAGAAATTTCTGTTTATATAATTATAATTATCTAAGACCGTTGGCTTTTTTAAGCTTTGTCAATTATCATAGGATATCCGATGAATAAACACATACTTAGATAAGGATATACAGATACATATACAGATACAGATACAGACACAGATACAGATACAGATACAGATACAGATACAGATACAGATACAGATACAGATACAGATACAGATACAGATACAGATACAGATACAGATACAGATACAGATACAGATACAGATACAGATACAGATACAGATACAGATACAGATACAGATACAGATACAGATACAGATACAGATACAGATACAGATACAGATACAGATACAGATACAGATACAGATACAGATACAGATACAGATACAGATACAGATACAGATACAGATACAGATACAGATACAGATACAGATACAGATACAGATACAGATACAGATACAGATACAGATACAGATACAGATACAGATACAGATACAGATACAGATACAGATACAGATACAGATACAGATACAGATACAGATACAGATACAGATACAGATACAGATACAGATACAGATACAGATACAGATACAGATACAGATACAGATACAGATACAGATACAGATACAGATACAGATACAGATACAGATACAGATACAGATACAGATACAGATACAGATACAGATACAGATACAGATACAGATACAGATACAGATACAGATACAGATACAGATACAGATACAGATACAGATACAGATACAGATACAGATACAGATACAGATACAGATACAGATACAGATACAGATACAGATACAGATACAGATACAGATACAGATACAGATACAGATACAGATACAGATACAGATACAGATACAGATACAGATACAGATACAGATACAGATACAGATACAGATACAGATACAGATACAGATACAGATACAGATACAGATACAGATACAGATACAGATACAGATACAGATACAGATACAGATACAGATACAGATACAGATACAGATACAGATACAGATACAGATACAGATACAGATACAGATACAGATACAGATACAGATACAGATACAGATACAGATACAGATACAGATACAGATACAGATACAGATACAGATACAGATACAGATACAGATACAGATACAGATACAGATACAGATACAGATACAGATACAGATACAGATACAGATACAGATACAGATACAGATACAGATACAGATACAGATACAGATACAGATACAGATACAGATACAGATACAGATACAGATACAGATACAGATACAGATACAGATACAGATACAGATACAGATACAGATACAGATACAGATACAGATACAGATACAGATACAGATACAGATACAGATACAGATACAGATACAGATACAGATACAGATACAGATACAGATACAGATACAGATACAGATACAGATACAGATACAGATACAGATACAGATACAGATACAGATACAGATACAGATACAGATACAGATACAGATACAGATACAGATACAGATACAGATACAGATACAGATACAGATACAGATACAGATACAGATACAGATACAGATACAGATACAGATACAGATACAGATACAGATACAGATACAGATACAGATACAGATACAGATACAGATACAGATACAGATACAGATACAGATACAGATACAGATACAGATACAGATACAGATACAGATACAGATACAGATACAGATACAGATACAAAGTGATTATGATAATTTTCCAGGAAATCGTGGAGGAGCGTGAGTTGTCTTATCACTACGCCCTGCATCGAGTCACCAGTCGAACCCTTTGGCAGTTCGCTGCGTGGTACTGCAATAGCTTTTTACTGCAGATGATATCGTGCGTCATATTCATCGTTGTATTGAAGGTAGGTGACAAAGATCGCTTGAGTTGTTATATGGGTCTCTTATTATGTTCGATGTCTTCAAGGTGGAGTGGACTGTAAATACGTCGGTGTTCAAGAAATGTCCTTGGCCAATTCTGTTGCTCTTCTTCTTTTGCTATGTGATTTCCGTGTCGGCCTTTTCACTGCTCATGGCCGTCATCATTCGCACCACCAAATTGGTGGTGATAATAATACCAATTTACTGGATCATAGTACCGCTGCCGCTGCTATCGGGCCAATCGCTGGACACATCCTTATCGAGCATGGTGCTGGCCATGACCTCGTATATGCTCTGCAATGTGACGATGTACCGCGGCCTGAAGCGGATGCTGAGCCTGGAGAACCACCTGTATAATCTAAGTGTTAAGGAATATCTCATATCCGCGCTGGTTATCAAGGACATAACGCTGCTGCAGCTAATTGGATATTTTCTACTGCAAGCCCTGGTCTACTTGATACTGGCTATTGTTTTAGACCAGAACATAGTGCCGTGGGTGTGCAAGTTGATCCAGTGCTTGCCATGCCGATACCAGCTGCGTAGGGCTCACCGTTGGAATCGACGGCGTCAAAGGCGACGTCGAAAGCAGGTGGATCGAGAGAGGGACACGACCGAAAATGTGTCCGAGACCGTTTCCCAAATTGTCCAATATAATGATAAAAAGACCAGCCCCTACCTCAAGCAATTCCCCTCGCACGCAAACGAATTGCTGTTCAAAATGCCAGGCCTGCCAGCGGTGCCACCTGTGCCACCGAAGAAGCCAACCGCAACTATTTCGAGCACCGATTCGAGCAGCAGCACAAGCGAGGCAAGCGATCAAATAGCTCCAACCGAACAAGATCAATACGTGATGGACAAGCAGTTGGTGGTTTGGTTGAGCAACAATGACATGAGGGCTGGCAACAGTAGGAACAACAGAGGCTCGTACAAATTGTATGGGGAACCGACGGCTGAAAAGGTATACGAGTCTAGCGTTGAGTCGGATCACAGCTACGAGGACACTGATGACGAGGAGACTGATCGCAAAAGTCGTGTTATCATCGAATTCATCAAAGTGTGGAAGAAGTTCCAGAAAATCTTTGTGGTTCGCAACTTCTCGCTGAAAGTGCACGAGAATGAGCTGATGGTGCTGCTAGGCCACAATGCTGGCGGCAAAACGACCATCATGAATATGATCTGTGGCCGGACGGTGCCCAGCTCTGGCAGCATATTGATCGAAGGCCGCAGTGTGTTCAAGCAACCGGCGCGGGCATTGAAAAATGTGGGTATCTGTTACAAGAATCTCAAAATCTTCACCGAATTCACGTTCGCCGAGCATCTGACCTATATCTGTCGTCTGCGCGGCCTGACGCAGCTGCAAGCACAAAAGGATATCACCGACTATTTGAAAATCCTGCATGCGGAAAAACTAGCCAAAATACCCGCTTCCCAGTTGACCAGCGGCCACAGGCGATTGCTCCAGGTGCTCTGCGCCTTTGCCGGCCGCACCAAAATCGTGCTGCTCGACCGTCCACTGGAGGGCGTGGACGCGGAACAGCGACGTTACTTCTATGCCTTCATCAATCGCGAGCGCATCAATCGCACCATTCTGTTAACCACCAACTGTCCGCATGTGGCCAGCAATCTGGGCGATCGCATTGCCATTCTGGTCAGCGGCAAGCTGTACGACTGCGGCATTGAGAAGAGTCTGATGCGTGGCTACAGGCATGTCTATCGACTGGTAAGTGAGCCCAACTAAACCCATGTCTGTCTCTCTGTCTGCCTAAAACGAGACGCAGACGCACTACAGAAGATCATTTAAATCGGCAATGTGTATGCAGCAGTATTTATTTCGTATTTATATTCATGTAAAACGAAGCTAGAATAGTCGAAGCAGCAGAGAGTCTTCCGATTTGTCAGTCGCCCTACATAAAGGCCAGCAGCTGCAACGATTCTTCAGTCGTCTAGGCCTGGTGGGGGTCAGTCGTGCAGCGTAAATATTTAACGATAGTTCAGCTAAGCATTACAGACTCGGAGGAAATACTTGGAGGAAATACTTAGATTACATAGTTTAAATAGTTTTTTTAGAGAAAATACATAGAGGAAATAGTTGGAGGAAATACTTAGAGGAAATACTTGGAGGAAATACTTGTAGGCAATACTTGTAGGAAATACCTGTAGGAAATACATAGAGGAAATAGTTGGAGGAAATACTTAGAGGAAATACTTGTAGGAAATACTTGTAGGAAAGACTTGTAGGAAATACTTGAAGGAAATAGTTGGAGAAAATACTTAGAGGAAATACTTGGAGGACTACCTATAAGATATACTTAGAGGAAATACTTGAAGAAAATACTCGGAGGAAATACTTGGAGGAAATACTTAAAGGAAATACTTATATGGAATATTTAAAGGAAATATATAAAGTAAATAGTAAAGAGGAAATACTTCGAAAAAATACGTGGAAGAAATACTTAGGAGAAAAACTTAGATGAAATACTTTGAAGAAATACTTACTTAGAGGAAATATTTAGAAAAACTACTTAGACGAAATACTTAGAGCAAATATGTTAAGGAGCAAACTTAGCATTAGGTTTGACAGATTTAGAGCCATTGCATATACATGCTCATCATATTAATTAATATTTGAATATTATCGCTCAGGTATGCTATTTGGGCGTCAAGTGCAATTTTCGACTGTTGATCAGTTTCTTCGCCCGGCACTTGCCCGAACTGGAAGTGGAGTCGAAAATGGGTGATATGGCCGTGTTCTCAATACAAATGACAGAGAGTGCCGATATGAAGACATTGTATAAGCTGATCAGTTTGGTCGACAGCAAGATGAATGCACTGCACTTGGACAGCTTTAAGCTGATGACCACCAACTTGGACCAAATTCTACTAAAGGCCATGATGCACACGTACATGAGGGGCACCGGGCTGTTGCGGTACACCCTACCCAAGCTGGCCAATCGTATACGTGCCATCGAAGAGACCTGTCCGAACACCCGGATGGGCCGTTTCCTAGCCAATATACGCAAAAGTTTCGCCCACATTCATGTAGTGCTGAGCAGACGTTTCCTGATCGACACACGCTGCTGCACGGTGCCGCTGCTGCAGATCATGTTGCCGTCGATATTGTGTATTTGGTGCTTCATCATGCCGCATTTGACGACCAACCGGATCCCGTTGCCAACAACGACAATTGCATTGGGCATGCTGGAGCGGTCGACGATCTTGTTGAGCCAGCGGGCGATCACCAAACCGTTGCAGGAGGCGGGCAAACGTTATCTGGAGTCTGCAACAACGGATCATCCGATTATCGATTTGGGATCGACCGAAGATCCGCTCAACTACATCGCAAAGTATACGCCCGAGCATTTGTTCATAACCGATCTCAATTTCGCAATCGCAGCAATATTCCAGGATCAGACTGTCGAGGCGCTATATAACAGCAATTTAATGCACTCGGCGCCAGTTAGCCTGAATCTGGTAATGAATGCACTAGCCGTGTGAGTTCGAATATATATATATATTTCCATATATAATTGCGATCAATTTCATATTATTTTATTTTAGCGGCTTTGTCGACCCGAGCTCCGAGATAATTGTTAAAATGGAGCTAATGGGCTATTCGACTCTACATACGCTAATTTTTTCGAATAATCTCAACAACGTCGATTGGGTTATTCCATTGATAATGAGCTTATGCTGCTGTTATGTTTGGGCCCTGCCGCTACTAGATTTTGGCCTGGGAAGCGAAGCGGCCTACAATCGCCTAGAGCTGATCAGCGGCATGCGCTTTACCACCTTATGCGTCGCGTACTTCATTTACGGCGTACTTGTCGTATTCATTTCGATTATCACACTGAACGGCATCATCTTCACTTTTCACCGCTCTTTGCCAATGGATATGTATTTCAATGGTGAGCGCGCGAGAGAGAGAGAGAGATAGATAGAGAGAGAGAAAGAGAGGGAGACATCTGATTATTTGATTTTCCATTTTCCACTATGCAGTTATGTTCAACTATACGATGCTGGTGTCGGGCGCCTGCATCATCTCCATCAATATACTGTTCTCGTTTTGGCTAACAGAGCTGCGACTTGGCTATGTTCTGATCATTGCATTCTATTCAATTGGCATTGTTTTCCATCTCTCCCACTGCGAATATGGGCACTTCCATTATAATGAATATAATGTTCATATGAATATGCTGCCCAACTATGCGCTATTCAAAAATCTATTGCAGCTCAATAACCTAATGGAAATAGTCGAGCTGTGCAAAGATGATGTCACATACAAGACCAGCGTACTTATCGAGCACTGTAATGCGTTGCCCAACTGCTGTTGTAAGTATCTAACCTTGGTCCATCTGCCAGTGAGTGAGCTTGGCACGGACTAAAAAGTGTTAAAAGTATTGTAATAGGCAGAAGGAGGCCCATTATGGTAGATGTCATGAAGTACTGTATGTATATTGCTTAATCCATTTAGTTCTGTCCGAATGCAGTTGTAAAAAATCTATCTCCCACTTTAGAGCTCCAAGTTTTACATTTCTATATATTTATTTTTCTACAAAAAAAATTGTTGATTTATAATTTCAATTTATTTTCGTAAATATTTTCCATTAAATATTTTTTAGTCAAACATTTTTCTTCTAAAAAAAAAAAAATAAAGTAAAAATCAAATAACAAAATATATTGTAAAATTCAAAAAAATATTTTGTGTACAACCTAAATTTTTTCTAACAGTCCCATTTTAATTACGGGGCAGAGCACCTTTACATACTTTGGCATATATCAACAAGTAAGAAAACTCTAGTCGAGAGTGCTCGACTACGAGATCCCCTGAACCCTTCAAGCAACAGCCATTTCAATCATTTTTAGCGTCTCTCTGCTTACACACATACACACGCAAACACACATACATAACACCCATTGGCGCGCACGCATGGGCTGCAGTGTGGGCTTACTATGGGAACTTAATTGTTTAATAACTTTTTTTCTGGACGTACGTTCTCCATGAAACTTTCAGATTGTGGTTTTATCATTACTATGCGTATAATTGCCAAAGCTCAAGTCTCTAGTATTTGAAATACGTCTTTTACAAACTTATGGGTGAGGGGGTGGATATAAGGGTGGGGGGTGAAATTGAACAAAAATCGAAATTCTATAACGTACATATCAATCTACATTTAAAATTTGGATACTCTAGCTCTAAAGATGTAGGAGATATAATCTTATAACTGCATTTCGATAATGTTTTTGATCGATAAAAAAATAACGGGATGAGTTATCGACTTTTAGTGATAAACTCGATATCCGCGTGCTATATACGAGCATTTTAAAAAAAAGTTGAAGTCGCTAGCTTCTATATCTTCTGAAATCGACGCGTTCAAACATACGGACAGACGGACAGACAGACGGACAGGGCTAAATCGACTCAGTTCGTCGCCCTGATCAAGAATATATATACTTTATGGGGTCTACCACGCCTCCTTCTGCCTGTTACATACATTTCAACAAAAACATTATACCCTGATTTCCCATTTTCAATGGGTTCAGGGTATAAAAAGCTAAGCTCAAAGAAAATGTTCGTTATTCTTTTTTTTAGTGAGTGCTAACATAAATGATGCATACCTAAACTTGACGTTTTTCACGTTTATATCGATAATAATAATTTGGGGATTTATCTATATACGCTATGGCCTAAATTTGACTAAGCGAAAGCCACCCAGACGTCGTGATGATATAAAAAAGGACATCGAGTGAGTATGGAGTGGAGGAGTTTCGAAACTATTATTATTAATATTATTATTTTTGTCAATTTTGTTATTATTATTATTATTATTATTATTACTATAAGCAATGCCATTATCATCATCATTACAGCCCAGACAGCTGCTATGACCAAAGCATTATCCACTTTAGCAACAAAACGGAATCGGATAACTCATGGATACGTGAGAAGATACGTGTGCGTACAATGGAATGTCCCTTGGTGAGCTCGAAGGCGCTTTATATTGAAAATCTGGCCGTATTCTTTCGCGCCCACGTAGTGCTCAAGCATATCAATATGCTGGTGGAACGGTACGTGACTGATGTGTGTGTATGTGTGTGTGTGTGTGTGATTCTAGATATCTGTGTGCATGATTCGATTTGTAATTCGGTTTTGATTGATTTGATCTAATGACAGTTACCAAGTCATGTCCGTGCTCGGCGCGAACGGGTCGGGCAAGACGGTGCTGATCAAGACGATACTTGGGGCCAGTCATCAGAGTGCCGGCAGCATTAGCAGCTTTGGCAAGCAGTCGTATCAGTCCAGGCAGCACGAGAACTACAAACTAATTGGCTATTGTGCCCAGGACTGTAAGGTCAAGGAGGCGCTGACCGTGATCGAGTACATACAGACCGTGCTGACCATACGTGGCCTGAAGCGGACGCAGGCCTTGGAGGAGACCATCAACCTGTTGCGCATCTTCAATCTCTATAGCAGCCGATTCATTCTGCTGCCCCACTGCAGTCGAGGCGTATTGAAGCGCATCCACCTGGCCCTATCGCTGATCGGGTACGCTGGCCTCATCCTGATGGACGAGCCGTTCGCCTACTTGGACCTGAGCAGCCAGCTGACCATCCACAGTCTGATACATTCGCAAGGCTCTCAGGGCCAGGCGGTGCTCTTTACCACTTCCGATCCGCAGCACTGTGACATGGCCAGCCGCACGGCTGTGCTCGATCGGACGAACCTGTGCGTCATCGGCGATCGCAACGAGCTGCAGGTGAAGCATTTCATGGACTTCATTGTGGTAAAGGCGCGCATCAAGATGAAAGCATTGCGAACACCGGCCTTAGATAAAGACGATGATGACTTGACCGAACTGTCCAAGTTTCGCGACATTCGCCACAATAAAATGTACTTTGAATTCTGTTCGATTATCGAAGAGTATTTCCCGCATGCCATCGTCAAGTAAGTGCCGTTCGATCGACGATATTCCCTTGCCCCATTTGATTGATTTCCGCCTTGTTTTGCTGGACAGAAACACGAACAATCACATTGCCTGCTTCTGGCTATCGAGGAACATGTACACCATGTCGATGGTCATGCAGACGCTGCACGACAACAGCGACATCTTCTTTCCGTTCAAGATCAGTACGCCCTGGCTCAAGTCTCTGTTCATCAACATTGTGAACAAGCAGGGTCCGGATGTGCAAATAATCCAAGACGAAGATATCTAAGTCGATGCGAATACAGAATATATATAGTATATGTATGCTATATACATATGTGTATATGTATATAGCTTTGAGTATAGCTTAGGGTAGCTTACATTTCTCTTACTTTCTTGCTTTCAATTTGTTTTATGTATCTTGCTAAAAACATTCGTCTTGGCACCGCCCAAATAAAGTCCCCTCTTGAATTTCAAATACTGTGTGTGAAACAGAAGAGGAGCAAAATAACAAAAAAAAAAACAAAACAACAACAACAACAACCACAACAACAAGAATAAAAAACGCATTTAAATTGCATTATTTCACTGTTTCATATCAAATTGAATTAATCGCCGTACACGACACATGCCAACAATAATTTGGTCGGCGCATTTGTCACACCAGTAGAAGGACGGAGGCGAGGAGGAGCTGTCCGGGCGCACAACAAAAGCCGACAGACCGTACAATTGGCGATCAAATGGACCCCGCAAAGCCGTGCAATTGAATTAAAAAAAATATTCACACTTTTTTGCAGCGAGTAAACAATAAAACGCAGCTAAAATAATAATAAAGCAAAATGCAAATGCATAAATAAATATGTATAAATAAATAAGTGCAGCTAGTGGATACCCTGTACACAGGCGCACAGCGAGCTGTTTGTTTTTTGAGCTAAATGATGTCACATTTATAATTATAGATTTCTGTTGTATATTATATGTATCAATTAAATTAAATTATCAATTAAATTTCTTATCTTGATTTCTTATCATTAATTTCGACCAGCTCTGCCGCCTTTCTACCCAACAAATGCAGCTCCCTCTGCTCTCTGTTAAGCAGATTCCAGTCGAAGTAGCGATGCGAGCAAGCGGAAACACAATGTGGACTCAAAGAACGCTAGACTCAACGGCAAACTCGCATTTCAGGTGCAGCAGCCGCCTCCACAGCGAGCATAGCAACCGGGTTGCCAGGTAAACTGAGGGCAAATATTCGTCCGACTGCAGCTGAGCGCAGATTGCCAGTGGAAGCAACAAATGCATTCCTCCTGACGGTTGGCCAAGCATGGGCAGAAGTCAAGCTGGAACTCAAAAGCAGCCTTAGGGGCAGCTTTGGCATGCCACACACTGTGACGAGCTCCGATATGAAATCCCTGGCAAAGGCACAAATTTTTGATGTAATCAGCAAAGGGCAGCTCCAGTAGACAGCTGCCTATTTATTGCCTGCTGCAAAATGGTCCAGCGAGAGCTATGGGGCGTAGGAGAAGGAGCGTAAAGTTGCCCCGATCTAAAGCAGAGGCTAGGGGATGCGATGAGAGGACTCTATATACCTTCATCAAATAGGGAAAAAGAACCAAATTCAACTTCATTTACAGGCAATTCACAACTGAGAAATGTGAGTAGAAGAACGGCTTCGTTTCACAGGAACTAATTTCATAGTGGAGTCTATAAATGACAAATGCTTGGAGAAATCCAGTTATGCATTATCACCGCTGTTCCTAAAAGTAGTCCAACAAATCACTCAGAGTGAAGACCTAACTAGGAATACAGAAACTGATTAGCCCTAAAGAAAATCATCATTTTCTTTTCTTTTCTATAATTAACGTAATGACGATGGTATGGAAAGAAGTCGTCGCTCTTCATTGAATTATTGTTATTAATATTATCATTAGCATACATTATTATAAACATTATTACTTTATCAACTTCTATCATCATTGATCAGCTTCATCAGCTCTGATTTTCTAATTAAATTGTATTATTTTTGGTAAAATTATACAATGATGAATCATTGTCATTATCTATCATCATTATCATGCATCACCTCTGCTTTTATAATTTTATTATTATTGCTTATATTATAATCTTTTAATTTTTTATTTGTTCATCATCATCCATAATGTCCAATTGTATTGTAATAATATATATCATATATATCTATTAACATATCTATCTTCATTGTTGCCGTCTTTGTTCTCATCATCATCATCATTATTATTAGAGCTATAGCTTACTGAATTCATTATATATTTATTTAATTTTATATAATAATTATAATTATCAATCTGATTATGATTTTCAGAATAAAAATTGTAATTATTGCAATTTTCATTGCTCTCTCTGTCTCTCTCTCTCTCTCTCTATTCATCATTATTATGCATGCATGTAATCTAATTGAATTCCCTTTACCTTAAATCGTGATTTGTTGATTCTCCATCCAGGGTATGTGCGATGCGACTCTTGCAGGTGCTCGAAATTAAATTTGCATTTTCTATTTTTTATGAGCTCGCGGCCGATAGGGTCTATTTAGAAGTGAGTAAAAAATTATTCGAGTATTTGCAGCAATGCGAATGCACTTTGTTTTCGTAGCTAGCTATTTTTCAGGTTATTCAGTTTTGTTTCATTTTTGCTGCTGCTGCTTCTGCTGCTTTCTGGCATTTATTAATAGCATCGAGGCCCAGAGCTAGTGCTGCCACTCGTCCGACTCTGGGCTGAGAGCATGGTCCTCACTGCATATGCATATGCATCAAAATTATTTTCATCTGGGCGCATATTCGATGGGCACAATTAGTCTGTGCGAAAAGGTTGTGTAAACTATTTGAAAGCCACAAGAAACTGCAACTGCAACTGCAACTGCAGCTGCAATTGAGGAAGCCAGAAAGAAATACGAAAAGAAACGAAAACGAATCTCGATCTCGGCAGGATTATCAAGTCATCTATATAATTTATAGATATATATGTATATGTATATATATCAGAGTAATCTATATTAATAATCACCAAGATGGTGCGCTGCCAGAGCACAAGTCAGGTCTTTTGGCTGGCGGTGCTGTTCATCAGCATCTTGTTGCCGCTGGGCACCCAAGAGATGAGCCGTGACCTGTGCAAGGGCTCGGATGATGCCGCAGCCTGTGCCCAGGCGAGCGAGGCGCTGGGCACGGGACGGAGGGCGTCGCCGCGGCGGGCCAAGTTCAAATTCCATAAGATACAGCGAATGGATGACGATGATGAGAATGATGATGATGATGACGATGACGATGCTGCTGGGAATGCTGATGACGATGATGAAGACAATGAGAATGCTGACGATGATGACAATGAGAATGAGAACGACAATGACGATGATAATGAAGATGAAGATGAAGATGAGGATAATGACAATGACAATGACAATGACAATGACAATGACAATGACAATGACAATGACAATGATAATGATAATGATAATGACAATGATAATGATAATGACAATGACAATGACAATGACAATAATAATGACAATGACAATGACAATGATGATGATGATGAAGCCGATAAGAATGATGACAAAAGGCAGTCTAGGCGTGGCAAAAGACAACGTAAAAGAGCGGACAGATCATCGATTGAGAGCAAAGCCGATGACAATGATAATGACGCACCATCGCTGCTCAGTCGGCTCTGGGACAGATTCATGAGCGACACCGAAGAGCCGCCCAAAAAGAAGAGGAAAGAGAAGGAGGAATCGCAGTATCCGAACCTGCTCAGCTGGGTGCACTGGCTGACGGAGTCGAGCGGCGATGCTGCCGCCGATGAGCCACACAGGGGAAAGAAGGAGAGAAAGAAGTCGGAGAAGAGCGACATCGATTGGTTCACCTATCTGAAGCGTTGGCCCTTCAACAGCATCTTCCCGGAGCCGCCGCGCAGCGAGAAGCATCAGCGTGAGCGCAGCCGCAGCGCCACGGATGCCCGAGGCGAGCTATCACGCCAGCAGCAGCAGCAGCAGCAGCAGCGGCAGCAATCGAAGAGCCAAGAGGAGTACCTGGAGCTGCTCATCCACTCGCTGCCCGCCTTCATTGGCAACGTGTCGCAGGCGCGAAGCGGCGAATGCCATCAGCAGCTGGAGCTGCTGCATCACCAGCTGCGCGCCCACAAGCTCTGGACACTGCAGAGTAAGTGCATCACTCTCTCTCTCTCTCACACACACACGCACACACACACACTCACATTCTCTTTATCTGCTTTCTCACTCTTTCGCAGTGCTGGATGCCACGGGCAAAATTGGCGCCGGACTGCTGCGAGGCAACATCAATCAGTTTGGGGACTTCGATCAATGCACCAGGGTGTCCACGGCCGTGAAGAGCTCGTCGAGGCAGCCGATCCGCGTGCACGGCAAGTACTGCCTGGCCCAGATCGAGATGCGTTCGACGGCGAGCAGCCTGAAGGAGGCGCTCCATCTGCTGCACGGACGCGGCCTGTGGCATGGCCATTTGAAGAACGTACGTAGCTATGGCATATGTATCTCTCGAGTTTCCACTGCAATCCTTCCCGTTTGCTCTGGCTCTCTCCCCTGCAGCCGAAGCACTTTGCGCCGCGCTACAACATCGCCAACTGGGGCATCTGCCTGCCGCACGGCTGCTCCGCCCACGTGGTGCAGGGCATCATCGAGGCCAGCTTGCGTCCCTATAACGACACGGGCATCGAGTTCCACATCGATGCGAGGGACGAGCACTGCAGCACGCGGCAGCGCAAGAGCTTCGCCAAGCTGATGGCCAAGGACAGTTACCTGGCAACGGGCATGTGAGTGGGCCATTGAGTTTCCATTAAGCACACGCTTAAGATCACGTTATTCCATACAGATTAGGCATTGGCGCGCTCGGCTGCATCTGCCTGCTGGCGCTCATCTGGGAGCACTGGGATTGGATCAGCGCCAAGCTGCGACTGCATAGCGGCACAGCAGAGGGCAAGGCAGAGGCCGGGCCGGAGGCCGGGGCGGAGGCAAACAGAGTGGAGGAAGTGGAGCCAGCGGAGGTGGGGCAGACGGAGGAGCAGAAGACGGAGGCAGAGCAAACGCAGCCGGGGCAACTGACTCCGGCACTTCATGTGAGACTCTTGAGCGCCTTCTCGCCGCGGCTCACATTCGAGAAGCTGGCGTCGCTCGACCATCCGGACGTGGAGTTTCCCCTCATTCATCTGCTCCGGCTGCTGGCCACGCTGCTGATCTATGTGAATCTGAAGTTCATGATGGCCGGCCACTTGCCCATCACGAATCGGGATGCCTTCGTGGAGGCCGTCAATGGCTACTGGAGCCTGGCCTATCGCATTCCCCTGCTCCATGGCGATTTGCTGCTGCTGCTCAGCGGCTTCCTGGTCGCCTACCAGCTCTCCCACGAGATGGAGCAGACGTGCCGGCTCAGCTTCCTGCGCAATGTCAGCGCCAGGGCGTGCCGCTATGTGCCCAGCATTTTGGCCGTGCTGGGCTTCCAGGCGTGGGTGCTGCCGCACCTGGGCAGCGGCCCGCTCTGGAGCCTGCTCGTCGGCGAGAACGCGCGCCTCTGCGAGGAGAACCTGTGGCGCAATGCGCTCAGCCTGCAGAACACGGGCGATGTGGAGGAAATGGTAATGGAACCTCATGCGGACTTGCTCCTATGGCACTCTAATCCCTTCACTTGCAGTGCTCGCCCATCACGATCCAAATGTCGCTCGAGGTGCAGCTCTATCTGCTGGGCGCCTTGGTCGTCTGGCTGTACTTCACGGACCCGGAGGCGGGATTCTTTCTCTGCGGCGCCTTTCATGCCGTTTCCGTGGCCGCGCGCTACGCCCGCACCCAGCGGGACTATTTGGCTCCCTCGCTCTTCCATGGCATTGGGTAAGTCGTGAATGAAGACTTGAATCTTCGTCAGAATTGAAATCATCTCATCTCTGTCGTCTGCCTGCAGCATCAGCAAGTTCTATCGCACGGGAAATCTCATATACGGCTCGCCCGTGGCGCGTGCCACGGCCTATCTGCTGGGCATCGGCGCCGGGCTGCTGTTCCGGAGCGAGTCCGGTTCGTTTGGCATCGGGACACGTTACAGGCGCGTCGGCTGGACGTTGGCCATGCTGGGCATTGGCTGGTGCTTCTGGGCCGCTGCGGCGGGCATGCGCAGCAAATACGTCTACAGATCGACGGAGGCGGCTGCCTATTTGGCTTGGAGTCCGCTCATCCTAGGCCTGGGCGTTTGCTGGGCCCTGCTGATGGCGCCGCTGGACAGGAGCATGCTGGAACGCCATCCGAACATTGCGCGCCCCGTGCTCATCCTCTCCAGAATCCAAATTCCACTGCAGCTGGCCACCTATACGGTTGTGCTGTGGAACACGGCCAGCGTGAAGGAGCCGCAGCAATTTCAAGTGTCCGATCTGGTAAGTGAATACCATATACCACATATTATAGATAGACTTATATATAACTATATATCGTTTTGTTGTGATCCCTGCAGCTGAGTCTTCCGGAGCTGCTCTGCATTGTGTGCTTCGCTCTGGCCGTCGCCTTCCTCATTGACTTTCCCGCCCAGCAAATTGGCTATTTGCTGCTGGACATTATCTTTAGCGATGTGCTGCTGTCTAACAGTAAAGATAACGCTGCCGCCGTCGATTCGGCGGAGCCGGCCGAAGCGGACAAGCCCGATTCGCCGGAGCCCATCGAATCGATATGGTCCTCGGAATCGGAGCCCGAAGAGGAAAAGTCTAGCGACAAATAATGCTGCAATTAAGTTAATTTAATCTATATCTATATACATATATGTATATATTTAAATATATGTATATGTATTTTTTTTTTTTTTTTTCATATAAACATTTGTCATTTATTGATAGTCTGACTGAGCCAAATAATATGAAATCCTAATCAATTATTAAAATTACTCTTCTCTGAGTCTTACTCTAAACATTAAATTGTGTATTATTATACTCTTAATACTTAATGATCATTAGCTCAGCCCGTTACTTTATTGTCGATGCTCCATAAACTATGGCAATCGAAAGCTATTTTCATTCATATAGAAATCGAGGTGAGCTTATCCAAAACGAAATATGAAGCAGCCTGATCTCTGTACTCTTATATACTACTATATAAAGAGAGCTTTTATCTTAACGGACGGACGGATGGACAGACGGACAGGGCTATATCGACTCAGCTCATCGTCCTGATCAAGAATATATACTTTATACTTTATACTCTGCGATGATTCCTTCTGCCTTTTACATACTTTTCACAAAACCATTATACCCTGATTTCGCATTTTCACTGGGTTCAGGGTATAAAAATACCAAAGAAATATTTTTAGTTTCTCTTTAATTCATGGTAAGCATTACTAGAAACAGTAGATTCTTAAAAATAATAATTATTATTATTATTATGAAAATTATAATTATTTTTATTTATTTATTTATATTTTATTTTGTTTTTTTTTTTTTTAATTTATTTATTTATTTTTTTATTTTTATTTTTTCTATTATTTTGTTTTTAATGCACAAAAGATCATCTTATTATCACTGTCATTATCATCATTATCATTTACTCTTTAAGAGGCTTTAGAGTTTCTTGTCAATATAAAACCCAAAGTTATACAGTAAAGTCTTCTACATATTAAAAATCAAAAGAAAACAAAAACAAAAACAAATCTCAACTTTCTCAAAATAATACCCCAATGAAACCATAAAATAAACTTCGTAATATAGTCTCTTTCTTTATCAGAAACTTAAATTCGTCTTGCAAGTCAGGAAATAAACACGCCTCTAGTAACTCTCATATGTGCCCAATACGAAGGTCCAATGCGAAGCTAGACGTTCCTATAGACCTGCGCGTGAGTCAGATGCGAATGACTAGACAAGACAGTCTAAGTTGTATTTGAGCTCTAAGCGGACGAACCCAATCATGTGTAATAGCATTATATACCGGACTGCTAATATAGTAAAAAGTAATATAATTAAAATTTATATATAATACTCTGGCGATATTTTACCACTGACTAGGCACATAGCAATTTTTCAAACTTCTCAAGAAATATTTTCCATTACTTTAGCTAAAATTGCATAACCACATGCCATATTTGACCTATTGCATGAGTACGATAAATATGAATATAGTGTCTGATACACAGGGAGTTAACAACATATTGAAATCAAAGTTTAAGCTTAAGACAGACTCTGCTATATCCACGCATTTGTTGATACGGTTTAAGCATATATAGTTTATATTTATAATTCAGAGATATCTCTATAGATAGTCTATGCACATAATATATCTCATTTAAATACATGTTTCAAGCAGTAATAAATTGTTCAGTTCATTTATAATTAAAAGCGTTTATGGGATGCATATATGTATGTATGTATGCATACACATATTGGAATTTCTATACATCAGACTTTGCGTATCGTTAGACATTACACTGATATGCAACATTTGCAAAGCATGCATTGCGCGTTTCATTTACATATGTATGGACATCATTCAGAGTCATGCGTCCTAACTTTGCAGAGCAAATACTTCGGCAATAACAAATGTGAAGCAGCGGGAAAACTATGTTTATCGAACGTAAACCTATTTAGTCTTTGGCATGCTGCCATGCTTGGCCCTTTGCGTTGGCACGTTATGCCTCTTTCTCCGTCTGCTTCTCCTTTTGCTTCTCCTTCTGCTTCTCTACTTTGCGCTGTCGCACCGTCTGGACATCGGCCCCCTCTGCCGCCTTATCGCTGGACTTGTCCAGTTGTTGGTCGTCGCCGTGGGCGCCCAGTTCGGCAATTTCGTACTTCTCGTCCATGAAGCTGAGCTCGTCGTCGTCGCGCAAGCTGCTAGAGCTGGACAGGATCACACTGCTGGTCTTCTTCTGCAGCTGATTGGTGAGGCGAGCATATCGGATTTGCAAATTGTGCAGCCATGTGGCATCGGACCAGTGATACCAGCTGAGCAGAAAGACCACCAATATAAAGAATAGATTGGCGCTAATGGCTGGAAGTGATCGAGGAGTATATATGCCAATTGAGCCATTTCGCAGTCAAGATTAGCCAAGCGCAGTTCAACTTACCCACTATTGCGGACAGAATTGGCCAGTTGAACATGATGTACCGTAGACCAGTAAAATCCGCCTCAATGTGCAGCGTCACCGTATAGAATTGTATCTTTTGCGATTGTATCTCCACATAGACGTCTGTGATGGGATGCTGGCGCTCCTCCAAGTAGCGCGAGAAGATCTCAACCGGCACCTTCTGAAACTCCTCCTTCCAGCCGAGCACATAGAGCGGACTCAGCGCCCATGTGGATATCAGCCGGATCAGTGGCGAGCGATAGCGCATCATGGCCGATCGACAGGAATGGCCGCGCAGCATTGAATCATAGTCGCGCATCTCGGCGCAGACCATGAACATGCCCAGCTCCAGATTCTGCGGCGATTCCGGCATATCAATGTTGACAATGACCTTGTACGCTTGACCCACCATCAGCAGTTGTTGCTTCTTGGTCAGCGAGACGTGGGCGTGGGGAAAGGTGCACGGCGTGCTCGTCTCCAGGCAGGTTCTGCGGAATATGAGTTACTCATTTTAGCGAAAGGGGCGGGGGAGAGACAGCGATACACACTTGAACTGCATGTGGACGGGCCGCGTATGCGATATGGGCGGCATGTAGACATAGTAGAAGGCGGCATAGAAGAAGACGGCCAGCCAGATGATCAGCACGACGGCGAAGGCGATGAGGCCCAGGCGCAGCACCAGCTCCCGTATGGTGTCCACCTTCTCATCGGCCTTGCTGCGAAAGCGATCGTACACATTGAGCGTAAGATTGCGAGCGGGCCGAACGAGGAAGCGACGGCCCAGGCCAAGCGGATCAATGCAAAATATGATGAAACGCAGCACAAAATTCATAGCGGCGATCTTTGCTCTGGACTGCGTATGTTATCGAACTACTACGGCTATTAAATAGCGTAACACATATGACAAAATCTAATTATTGGCTTGCTTATCGGCGATAATGGCTACTCTCTGGATTTGCATGGTACGCGGTTCAAACTTTGAACGGCAGCAGCAGCAGCGGCAGCGGCAGCGGCAAGCATTATCAGTTGTTAACAACTTGCAATCGACTAAGAGCAGCTGGGCGCTGAATCATTCACGTGCATAGAAGAAATACTGGGTTTGCAGTTGAACTAGTTCCGAAGTGAATAAAGCTTGCGCTATTAAAGCAAGCATAAACATGAAAACTAACAATCAAATAATAAATAGGTGAACATTTGTAATTCAGTAATAAAATAATATTGTAGTTTTATTTATAAAATATATTTTTAAAGTCAACTAATATGTGAATATATGTATGTAGTTCACGTCATGTTTCGACTATCGAGCGCTGTCGAAAGGGAGCTATAACTGAACTAGTTCTAAGGTGAACTAAGCCAAGGCAATTGAATTAATTGTTTAATTAATTAGTTTAGTAACTATTTAAAAATATAGTTTTAATTTATGTATACAAAAGTTCATAGTCAGCTTTTAATTCAGCTGCAGCTCATTTTGACTATCGCGCGCAGTTGAAGGCGAATTCAACTTGCCAACTTATCGATATATCGATATACGTATATATATACATACACACATATATACAGGCAATGTTTGGATTACTGTCTGGGCTCAAAATGACACCGTTTTAACAGTACACAATGTAAATACATTAACAAATCGTACAAGAATGCAATCCAAACGAACAATCATGTATTTAACAATATAATACCATTAAAATATGTCTGTGTAAAAAGTGCGCTTCGCTCAGGTCAGCCCGACAACGAACAATGAGTAATTATAGATACCATGGTCATGGTGGTGGTGGTGGCGGCGGCGGCGGCGGCGGTGGTGGGGGTGGGGTCAACGGCGGCTACTACGGCATTGAGGTGCGCGATATGCATCAACGTATCTCCTATCCGCATCACTTTACGTTCGTCAGCTCCTGCGTGAAATACATGATATTTATATTGAACTTCATGTTCTGGCTGTTCGGCGGCCTGCTCCTGGGCATTGGCGTCTATGCGTTCAAGATCAAGTGGGAGGAATCGAACGGCTGGGTGAAGCTGGAGAACATTTACGATGTCATATTGAACATATCGCTGGTGATGATCATCGCCGGCATTGTCATATTTGTGGTCAGCTTTGCCGGCTGCCTGGGTGCACTGCGAGAAAATACTTGTCTACTCAAATTCTACTCGCTTTGTCTGCTCATATTCTTCCTCATGGAAATGGCCATAGGTGAGTGGAATGGAAGATGAGTTCTCTCCAAATATATACCATAGATGATTCTCACATTGTTCAATTGCAGCGATCATTTGCTTTGTGTTTCCACAAAACATGAACTCCTTCCTGGAAGATCAGTTTACGGACAAGATCATTCACTCGTATCGCGATGATCCGGATTTGCAGAATTTCATTGATTTCGCCCAGAAGGAGTTCCAGTGCTGCGGCCTGAGCAACGCCGGCTACCAGGATTGGAGCAAAAATGAGTACTTCAATTGCTCCTCGCCCTCGGTGGAGAAGTGCGGCGTGCCCTACAGCTGTTGCATCAATGCGACCGACATCAGCACGGGCCTGGTCAACATCATGTGCGGCTATGGTGTCCAGGTGCATTCCGTGGCGGCAGCCAGCAAAATAATATGGACCAGCGGCTGCATTGAGGTCGTACGCGTCTGGGCAGAGCGGAATCTCTACACGATTGCAGGCATTGCACTGGGCGTGGCACTTGTCCAACTGCTAGTTATCTACTTGGCCAAGACGCTGGAGGGACAAATCGAATTGCAAAAGTCACGCTGGGCAGCATAGGACTCCCCTCTAGACATCTATATACCCGCACTTAGTCATAGTCGGTCGGCCGATCGATCATAGAGCAGCTATTTCGAGAATGATTAGCCTAATGCTCCGACTTTTATATATATTTATTTATAGCATGTAGCAGAGACTCTTTTTTGTCTATGTCTTTCGATTATTTAGAGAGCAAATCATATTTATATGGAAATGCGAGAGTGTACAAGAATCGTAGCTCATTAGTTTTATAGCTGTCTTTTAAAACGTCGAAATCTGTAAAAGTCTGCAATTGGTTAGAATCGAAGGACCAATCTAGCTTTAGAATTACCACCTACGACAATATGTATATAGGAATATATATATATAGAATGTATATGTATACATCTTTATTATATACGAGAGTCAAGTCAATGTAATCGAACTCTATTTTGTATATGCACGTAAAGATGAATTTGCATTTTGTTAGACTTAAATTAAATTTCGGACTACCGAAGTCTCAATGCCCTTGTAGACGTCTAGCCCAAGTGTGTCAAATTTAAATAATCTCAATTATTCGTAGTCAATAGTTATATAAAGCAATACCCCTAAGAAAGACTCGAATTTTCTTCAATATTTACATATATTACAAAACCCTAAAACCCTCTTCAATGTCTGCTCAACTCTCTGCAGGGGTATACAAATATATACATACATATATATATATATTATATTATATATATATTATATTATATATATATTATATTATATATATATTATATTATATTACATGGAAATCATACCACATATTTATAAGGTATAAAGTTAATAAAAGTAGATTTTTTATAGAAATCCAAATTCTTTTAATCTAGCCAGCATTTTGTTCTTCAGTAAACCCTTGCGAATTTCCAAAAGTTTATTTTTTCCAATTCTCCAGTTTATTTCTTATCTTTAAATTTTCAAAATTTCTTAGGTTTTTTGAGTTAAACGAGAATCTCAAAGCAAATCAAAGTTTTACATATTTATAAAATAAGTTTCTTCAAATAGATCTCTAATACTCATGAATATCGTTAGTATATACATATATTCATACACATATATATATTCTAAAAATTGTCTTTTCAGAATTTTTCAAGGTTTTCTTAAGTTGAGTGAGAAGTAAGTCAATTAAAACTTTACTCAATTAATGTTTTGTTTTCTTCGAAAAATATCTAATGACAAGTACATATATTTCAGAAAGTCTCAGGTAGAGCTTCATACATCCCATATATCCCACACCATGAACAACATTGTTTCTTCTTCTTGAATTGGAACTTTTTTCTCGCAAATTTATTTTAAGTACTCAAAAAAAAAAAAAAAAAAAAAAAAAAAAAAAAGGAAGATAATACATACATATAATCAAGAATTATATAGTTGAAGATATTTGTAGTTAAAACAAACATTCAGAACAGTTGTTGTGGGTGACTTAACGAGTTTCTTAACGTTCTATTTACAGCATCCACTCGAACGCCTCAAAAACTGCGCGGCTGCGAGCCAAAGCCAAGGCCGACGCCCCGCATCGTATGGGTGGCGGCGCGTGCCACCTCGTACTGCTGCTCCATGTTGGAGAACATGCGCTGGCGTAGCTGGACGTCGGTGGGCACTGATGCCCCACCGCCATTGCCATTGCTGCTGCTGCAGCTTGGGTCAGTCGTTGCGTCCGCATTGGCTCCGCCATTGTTTTGGCTGTTGTTGTTGCTGTTGCTGTTGCTGCTGTTGTTGTTGTTGTTGTTGCCGGGATTTGTATTGTTGTTGGCGGCATTCTTGATGCCCATGAGCCGCATAAACTTGGATGCCACCTTGCCATCGGAGTCTTGGGAGAAATGCGCATTGCCCCACTTGTTGGCCGAATCCTCGCTCTTCTTGGAGCCCCACAGCAGCTTCCGCTTCTGCTGTTGCTCGGCATAGCGATTGGCATTGATGATGCCCGGATTATAGTACTTGGGCAGCTGCACAGCCGACGGCTGCGATTCGACTAGGGCGCTGGGCGGTGTATTCAGCTCGAGCGACATCAGCGATGGTATTTTGGGCGCATAGTTCGGCGTGGGCAGCAGCCCACCTCCGGGAACACCGCCTCCCGTCGACAGGTTGGCTGTCACAGCGGCAGCTGTTGCAGCCGCTATCGAGGCTGCCGAGCCACACCCACCGCCACCAGCAGATGGGTTGTATGGCATGCCATGGCCCGGCGACTTGCCGAGCAGCCCTGACGCGGGATAGACGGCCTTCAGCAGCGGCTCACTGGACATTGGCGCGGGCGGCGATCTGGAACGGCTGCTGGAATCGTGCGAGCCACGTCTGCGGTATTTGCGTTTGGACTGAGACGTCGCATGACGCCGGCGGCTGCCGGGCGCCTCGATGGGCGTGCGTGTGCGGGAGCCAGATCTCGAGCGGGAACGAGAGCGACGTCGGCTGCGTTCGTCATAGGAGCGACGCGACGGCTGCTGCTGCAGCTGCTGCTGCGACTGAGATTTGTACGTCAAAGATGTGGAGGATGAGGAGTTATAGTTGCGCGTGTTGTCGCTATATCGCGCCTCTTTACCCTGCTGATGCCTGGAGCCAGTCCTATCCCTGTCTCTGTCCCGACCGCTGCCACTGCCATGGCGACGCTCCTCACGCTCGCGTTCACGCTCGCGCTTATAGTCGCTCTCCTTGTTGCTCTCTTTGGTGCGATGGTGGCGCTCGCTCTGTGAACGAAATGAGAAATGTTCGTTAAAGAAGCTAAGCCCAAAGCGAGAAGGTAGAGCGAGATAGTCGAGTCCCACACGGATTGATAAGAGAAAGCAATAGAGTTGGCCAATTGTCGTTTGATGATTGAATTTATACAAATTCAGCTACTCAGCAGTTATGCATATAGTAGCTGTTGCCCAGCCACTATTGAACAAAATAGATCGAATTACCATTATATAGTTTAGCTACTCAGAATATGGAGTTTCTACAAATTCAGCTATTCAGCAACTTCTGAATATATATATAGCTGTTGCTCAGCCACTATTATACAAAATAGATCGAGTTAACATTATATGGTCTAGTTAGCTAGTGATAGTTTAGCAATTCAGAAAATGGAGTTTCTACAAATTCAGCTATTCAGCAACTGCTGAATATATATGTATATAGCTTATATATATAGCTGTTGCTCAGCCACTATTATACAAAATAGATCGAGTTAACATTATATAGTCTAGTTAGCTAGTGATAGTTTAGGTACTCAGAATATGGAGTTTCTACAAATTCAGCTATTCAGCAACTGCTGAATATATATATAGCTGTTGCTCAGCCACTATTATACAAAATAGATCGAGTTAACATTATATAGTCTAGTTAGCTAGTGATAGTTTAGCAATTCAGAAAATGGAGTTTCTACAAATTCAGCTATTCAGCAGCTATGGATATAGCTGTTGCTCAGCCAAGCGGAAAGTGTGGAATGAAGGAGAAGTTGGCAGGAATGCAAAGTTACTATTTAAAGCTCGCCTCGCATCATTGTCTCCTGCTTGCAGTCTCACCTTGTTGTATTCCTTGTCGCGCTCCTTGTCACGCTCCTTATCCCTGTTGCGCTCCGAGTCGCGCTGCCTGCCGCGTGCATCCTGCAATGAAAAGAGGCGGGCAGCCCAAAATTCAAGTTAATGCACGGACATTCGTTGTCAACAAATGCGAACTTTTAGGTTTAAAATGAAGTTTTTGTTCGTAACAAAACAGAGAATGAAACCGAAAATTAAAAGAAACTGTTTGGTTAATTAGTCGCTGTTGCTGTTAACAAGAAACCGAAATTAGACATTGTTGTTCGATGCAGCGCCTGCATCGGCTCCTGATCTACCATTGTGGATCGTGGATTGTGGATTGTTGATTGCGGAGAGGCCTGCAAAAGAATTCGTTGTGGAAGTTGTCGCTTCGCCGTCGAATCGCAGCTGAGTTGTTGATAAGTGTGTGTTGATTAAATGCTAATTGAATCTGTGTTTTTGTTTTGTTTTTGTTTTTTTGCTTTTTGTTATTATTGATTTGTTGCAATACTCACATTGGATACGTCTCGGTCATCTTTCGCTCTTGGTCGCAAACCTTGCGGTCAGAGTGTGTGTTCAAGGAGTTAAAGGAGTGGGACACAAAGCCCTGTTGGGCGCGTTGGAACAACTCTAATAACTCTAAAAACAGTCCCGATCACGGTTTATCGATTATCGACTAACGGTTGTCGGTTATCGGTTATCGTATTAACGGTCGAACAGTTCGTTTACAGTTATTAGTTCAACTAATGCAGGGCTTTTTGTTTATGTTTCTTATCGTTTTTTACTTTTTTTTTTTTTTAAGCTATGTTCAAGTCCAGGTCCTGGTCGAGACTATTTTTTTTCGGGTTTCTTTAATTTTTTCATTTTGTTTTTGTTTTGTTTTGTTTTGTTTTTTTTTTACATAATAACAATAATAAAATGGTATATTTTAGTCATATATAAATATAAAAATTGCATAAATGGCTTATCTTAAATATGTATTAAAAAAGAATATAAATATAAATTAGAACTGGAAAATTATATAGACACTAATAGAGTTGTTACAACTTTGACTCCAACACCAACCAAAAAACCATATCACATATGTATATACAAACACAGAAATATATGTATATATACTAGATATATACATATATACAATATATAGGAGATGTGAGAGTTTAAAGGAAGCGGACAGTTCAAGCTAGACATCAGACAAGGTGGAAAATTTGAATGTGGACTATAAACCATATAAATCAAAGCTCTTGGCTAAAATTATAATCTATTAAGCAGGGTTAAGTACAGAAACGTAGGAACGTACAATTGATGCAAAGTTGAAACAAATTTAATTTTGAACTATGTGCCTCACATAAATACTTAAAACGATGTTTCATGCTTTATATACATACTATTTGCGATTATATTTTTGATGGCAATAATTTGTTTTTGAGACTCTCCCAGTGGGCTAAATGAAATATGAGTCAGGTTAGAGTGGGAGTCGAGAATTAAGCTTGACGCAAAATCAAAGAGAAATTCGATCGAGTCTATGACTGAGAGAATGAGAGCTGATGTATTAGGTAGAATACATGGGACTCCCTGACTTGGACTTTCTGACATTTTCTACATATAACAATTATGAATATGTCTAGCTTACATTATATTGTATACAAGAGTTCTTGAAGGTATATACCATATGTATGTATACTTTCTTAACTAATCTTTCACTTTCTCCTTAACTTGAGTTGTGCAATATCAAAATATCCAACTTGCTGACAAGGAATTGATGCAACCAACATCATTGCGGATTTCATAAAATTCCATGAAAGACATTTCGCATCTTAAGTATTTATGTGTGGCATACGTTAGCTAGGTATCTCTATGTGGCAGTAAGAACAAAAGTTTACCTCGTCATTGTTGTTGTTGTTGTGACGACTGCTGCGACTTCTGTGATGATGATGACGATGATGATGATGGCTGTGTCGTCCGCTCGCAGCCACTTCTTTGATGATCTTTAGCCGCCTTTGAGCTGGCTGCTGTTGTTGTGGACATTGTTGTTGTTGGCGACAGCGTTGCCAGATGTTTCTTCGATTTGTCTTTGCTGTCGTCGGCGTTATCGACGCTATTGTCGCTGTCGCGCTGCTTGCGCTATGACTGCTCGATCGGCGGCGCTGGCGTCGCAGCTGGCGCTCGCTGCTCTTGTTTTTCGATCTTGTGCTGCTTTACAGCACTCAATGCAGACGATGACGATGATGATGCTGTAACTGCTGCTGCTGCTGCAGTTTTTGATGCTTCAGCCTCCTTCAACGAGGGACGAAGTTGGAGCTGCAGCCGCAGCTGATGCATGTGCGGGCGGCGAGCTGCGCTTTCGGTTAGCAGATGACGGTGATGCTTGTGTTTGTGGTGGTGCCTATGGGAATGGTTCAACTATTCAGAAACAGCAAATTCGCATTATTCAAATCTAAAGCACTAGGCACAACTACAATAAAGGAGGCAGATTTTGTGGGTTTGCTTGGAGCGGGACAGGAAAGTTTTTTTTTTATTTGTTTTGATTTCGTTTTAGTTTGTGTTGTGGATTACCCCGCCATATGTAGAAAGCTACATATTTCAACACAGTTTTCGGCTAATATTATAAATACATACAGATGTGGATAGTACGCACAAGCATACATACATGCACGCAGCCCACACACACACACACACTCGCACACGCACATATAAATATGCATAGAGGCTTGCACGCCTCGGCAAAATGTATACATAAAAAAAAAATACTCCGACATTTTGGTCTTTTTTTGTTGCTTAAAAATTTTGGGATGGTGTATTTACCCGTATCTCGTAGCCAGAATCCTCCTCTTGCTCATCTTCGCTGCTGTAATTCACCAGCGCCTCCATTTTGCAGTAGATTTCTCGCAATCAATTTCAGCACTTGGTTAGTTTTCATTAACTTGAATATTAAAATCAATAAATCTATTCTGCTACTGTTCCAATCTCCTCTTTTTCTTTCTGTCAAACAGCTTGTCGATAACAAAATCGCTAACAATCGATTGCCACTGTACGTTAAGTGCGTACCTTATCGATGTAACTATATTAATACATCGATGTAATTGTATCGATATTGAGATTTAGTTGGCTACAACTGTTACATTAATTAAGAATCAATAAATTTTGACAGGAGCTTTGGATGAGGTACACACTTTTTTATCAATGAAAACAAAAAAATAATATTAAGAAAACATTGTGCTTTACAATTTCTGTTTATTTTATTATCGTGATATACCGCTCTGGCCTTCAGCATGAAGAGCGCGTTACCAACACTGATTCTTAACAGCTGTTGCAGCTGTTTGAGTTATTCCAAGAGGCGCGCAAGTTTTAAAAAAATCTTTCGAATGTTTCTTTTTAGCTCTAGCCCAACAACAAGTTGTTGCTTTCATGATATGCAACGTTCTTTATGTCACCTGTCCAATTACAATGCTTTTTACGTCTTACACACTTACACGATATTGATTTACACCAAATGGCTCCAAAACTGTAATGAGATAAGTTCTGTAAGGTTGTGGGGCTTTGTTATTGGTTGTTTATTTGTTTTTCATTTTTTTTACAATTTTGTTTACGCACGATTTTTTTGTATTTTTTGGCTAACGTGCCGGCTTCAACGTCGCTGAAGTTAGCAAATTACTTATTTTCGTTAAGAGATAAAGCGAATCGCATTTTCACCTAAAAATAGCCATAAATTTACAAAAAGTGCGGCCGAAGGCCCAGGCGAAGCGTCAAATTACTGTTTACCACTTAGCACTTGACCAACACGGGGAAGGGGTAAACAGCACACATGGCACAGTGAATGCTCTACATAAGGAATAATTGAATGCTGAATTGAAGCGTAAAATATGACTATATTTTATACATACATGTACATATGTATATGGTACATATGTATGCGTGTGCTAACAAATATATCGTATTATTTATATTATTGCTTAATTATTTAAATATGTACATACATACATACATACATACATGTAATACAAATGTTTCAAAATACA
>JAWNPK010000017.1:0-112416 GCA_035047565.1 Drosophila mulleri
ATACAAATCGATGAACAAACATTCGACATCGATGCGGATAGCTTGGAGAAGATTTGTGATTTGGGACGCGGCGCCTATGGCATCGTGGAGAAGATGCGACACAGGCAGACGGGCACTGTGCTGGCCGTCAAGCGCATCCCAATGACAGTGAACTTCCGTGAACAGCAACGTCTGATCATGGATCTGGATATATCGATGCGATCCAGCGACTGCCCCTATACGGTTCACTTCTATGGGGCCATGTACCGGGAGGGCGATGTCTGGATCTGTATGGAGGTGATGAACACCAGCTTGGACAAATTCTACCCGAAGGTCTTCAAAAATAAGCTAACCATGGAGGAGACGGTGCTCGGCAAAGTATATGCCCACTATCTGCATCTCTTTCACTCTCTATATATGCATACTCTTTCAGATCGCGATGAGCGTGGTTAGCGCCTTGCATTATCTGCATGCCCAGCTGAAGGTCATCCATCGCGATGTAAAGCCATCAAATATATTGATCAATCGCAGCGGCCAGGTGAAAATATGTGATTTTGGCATCTCAGGTAAGCGCTGCGATCTCTTTCCATTTCATATCACACGATTCATACTTATAGAGCATCGGAACTTGAGAGCTATATAACATAGTCTATGGATGGATGGGAAATAGAAATATGAATATGGGAATTCAGAGGCTTCCGATGGATTGGGAATAGATTTATGAATATAGGAATTCAGCTGTGAAGCATCGAAAACTGCTAACAGTCTCCCTTGAAACTGAAGAAAAGAAAAGAAGAAATGGAGCTGGAAAAGTGAGAACTTATTTCTTAGGGATCAAGCTTTATAGATCAAGAACTTACGTTCCATAAGGGAGTTGTCCTGTCTAGCTTCGGATTGGAAATTGAAAATAGAAGACTTGAATCCAATTGGCAGATTTGTCGGTTAGCAATTGCATTCCATTTTCGTTTCATTCCATGTTGTTCCTTATAGTGTAAAAACTAAACTCAAATTGAATTCTTATCAATATAATGCAATGCTACTACCCTTTGCAGGCTATCTGGTCGATTCGGTGGCAAAGACTATAGACGCTGGTTGCAAGCCGTATATGGCACCGGAACGTATCGATCCGCAAGGTAATCCAGCCCAATACGATATACGTTCCGATGTCTGGTCGCTGGGCATCAGCATGATCGAAATGGCAACCGGGCAATACCCCTATAATAAATGGCGAACGCCCTTTGAGCAGTTGCGTCAGGTGAGTGACAGATGGAGCAGCTGCTCCAGGTGTGGCCAATGCTAATACTAATGTTCTTCCTCCTCCTCCTCCTCCGCCACCTCTCGCTGCTCAGGTGGTTGAGAATGATCCGCCACGACTGACAGCCGGCACATTCTCCACAGAGTTCGAGGACTTTATAGCGACGTGCTTGAAAAAGGAGTATACTGCGAGACCCAATTACGAGCAGCTGCTGCGGCACAGCTTTATCGTGGAGCATTTACAGCGCAACACGGATATATCCGAGTTTGTGGCAAGAATATTAGATCTGCCCGATGAGCAGGCGTCGCAGTAGAGCGGCAAGCGCAGCCGCTGCAGCTGGAGCAAGAGCAGGAGATGGAGTAGGAGTAGGAGTACGCGTACGAGTAGAAGTAGGAGTAGGAGTAGAGCGTGCGGAGTTAATCAAGGATCAACATGTCTTCTCTACTCAATGTGAAACTATTCAAAAAACAAAATGTAAATTGCCGCCGTCTTCTACATGCATTTTGTGTGTGTATGTGTGTGTGCGTGCGAGTGTGTGAGTGTGTGTCTATTAATTTCTTGTCTCCCCTCTGCTGTACACATGATTATGGATTTCTAATGCCCTCCCTCTCTCTCTATCTGTCTGTGTTTCTGTGTGTGTGTGTGTGTGTGTGTGTGTGTATGCATGATTTATTTTCTGTCTCTATCACTCACTATATGTCTATCCTCTTCTGTATGTATAAACATGCAAATCAAATAGTTAGCTTAAGTATAAATTAAACGAAATCAATTCTAGTGCACACACACACATATATACATATACATATATATATGTATATACTATATTTACCTATTACATATACTGCAAAAATTTTAATTTTCACATTTGCAGCGCTCAAAAGATCGAAACGTGAATATTGAAACAAACAATACAAACAACATTAAACTATATATTTATATATATCTACATACATATATATAAACACACGAAAAGAAAACCAAACTGTGCCTCAGCCTTGGCAGCCCAGTTGCTGTCAAACTGTAAAATCTTAAACTAAATTTAAAACTATCTAATGCCGTGCAGCATGCAACATGAAGGAATTACAAATAAAAGGAGGAAACAACGCCAAGCAAAATGTGTAAATTGTTTAACAAATATACGTGAAATAGCTAAATTAATGTTGAAAGCAAACAACAATTTGTGTAATTATTTGTTGATTTGTATATCTATCGAAATATATATATATATATATATATATATATATATATATATATATATATATATATATTATTTTTATTTCTAATAATAATAATAATTAATTTATACGCAAATACCTTAATATAAACTCACTGTAAAATGAAGCAAAAAGTGAAATGCTTTATTGAAACATACATACTTATGTCTGCCGAAATGCGTACACACATACACACACACACACACACACACACATACATACATACATACATATGCATAATGTATAATATGTACAAAAAGCAACAGCCAAATTCATTTGTTGTTGTTAATAATAATATATGTTAAAGAAAAAAAAAACACAAAATTCAATAATTCAATGGTTAGTTAATTATGAGATGCTTGAATTTTGGCATCGTGGCATCGAGACACGGCAGTCAATTACGTACACATATACATATACACATACATATACATATGTATACATACATATATAATTCATTTTAAGCAATATAATTGAACAGAATAAATTTGCAAGCATGTCAAACAAATGCCTAAACAAGAAAAAAAACCGTTTCCCTTCTGGCTTTTTATGTTTTATAATAAACAAAATGAAAAAAAAAATTGTTGAATAAAATTATTGTTATTCGTTATTACAATGTTTTTATATACATATTTAAATAGCCATTATGATTCGAAAATTTAAATGCCCGCCCCAAAAACCGATACTAAAATATAATATCGATACTTCAATAAAAGATTGGAATACAAAATTAATATCGATCACTTTCACACATTTTTTTATTAAAAGAAAATATCAAATGAAAACCTACTTGATATATCGATATGTTTAAATTATCAAATACCAGCAAATATCGGATCGCCGATGTATCGGTGTAGGCGATAATCGGTCAATTGGCATTGGTGTACTAAAAAAGGCAAATAATATAGGACAAATGACGATAGTGCTCTTGAAGTATCGCTTCATGTTTTGTGCTCTCAACTGTTGACCTTTTGCTCAGTATGAAATATCTGAACGCCCCTTTGTATTGTTTTCACTTATCGCCTACCCCAAGTACCACCATAAAACAACGATAACCCGAAGTACTGATTAGATGCTATTGTACGTGAAAGAGACGTTCGAAAATGAATAGCGGCACGCGGAACTTGTTGTTGCTCTCGTCGTCCCGATTGCATGGCTATGGCTACTTGGAGCATGCGCGCGCCCAATTGGAGGATCTATTCAAGGCGTAAGCATAACAATCTCATCGAGAGTTTGGCTTATCGGAGCTTTTAATTCCTGCAGCAAGAACGTGAAGACCGTGCTCTTTGTGCCATACGCCCTGCGGGATCACGATAAATATACGGCAACCATCAGTGCTGCTCTGCAGCCTTGGGGCTATGCGGTGGAGGGGCTGCATACAAAGCCCGATCCGGGGCGCGCGCTCCGTGAGGCGCAGGCCATTTTCGTGGGCGGTGGTAATACGTTTGTGCTGCTGAAGCAGCTATACGAACTGCAGCTGGTCGAACTGATCCGCCAGCTGGTACTGGAGCAGGGCCTCACCTACGTGGGCAGCAGTGCCGGCACCAATGTGGCCACACGCTCCATACACACCACCAACGACATGCCCGTCATGCACCCGCCCACCTTCGAGGCCCTGGCTCTGGTGCCCTTCAACATCAATCCGCACTACCTGGACACAGACCTCAGCAGCCAGCATAAAGGCGAGACACGAGACGAGCGAATCGAGGAGTTCGTCAGCTATCATGCACGTCCAGTGCTCGGGCTGCGCGAGGGCACCAGCCTGCGCGTCCAGGGCGATCAGGCGACGCTGCTGGGCGAACGCAACGCCAAGCTCTTCAAATCGTAATTTGAACTGACTTTCAATATACATATGTTATATTAACAACTGTTCTACTTACAGCGATGGCAGCACCGTGGAATATGCGCCACAGTCCGATCTCAGCTTTCTGCTGAAGGAATGACATGGATATGAACTGAAGATATATACTGACACAGATTTTGTTTTACATACATACATTTATTTGATATATATAACAACTAGATTATATAATCGGCATGTTCATATAGATCTTACACATATAATATTTACATTATATATCTTCTATATATATATATATATATATATATATATATATATATATATATATATATATATCATGCTACTACTATGACTACACTTCAAAAAAAAACCTCTTCTTTTATTGCCAATGCTAAGAACTATTTACATACGATTTGCCTTTTTGCTAGTTGTATAACAAAAAATTGATTGTTGATTGTGTTATAATAAATTAAATACAAAAATCTTTTATATAAAATTATGTAAAAAAAATATTTATATTTATATATGTAAATGATAATAATTAATGCAAAATGCTTTAAACGTATAACTGGCAGGCGCTACTTATTCGAACTCTAAATACGTAGTTGGTGTGCTTTGTCCTTATGATTGTATAACAGTTGGCACTTGTATAACAGTGACTGTAGCATGCATATTGTCAATTCAATTTCAGCGTTGTCTCTTCTTGTATTACAGTTGCTACTATGTTTCAGTTTTACATATCTACAACAGTATAACAGTTGACTATCGTATAACATCGATTCTCATATACATTTGTGTTTCAACTCTCCTAAAGTTGTTTATCTAACAATTTTCAGCAATAATCAGAACTATTTCGTCGTTTATATAACAGTGTTTTTGTCGCATAACATTGTTATTTTTCGTATAACTGTTGGTCATTATGGAACCGTTAACTAAATGAAAAGCTTATTGCTATGTGTATAACAGTTTACAATGGATATTAGGTATAACAGTTCACAGTGATTGTGTATAACAGTGTACTGGCAATTATTGGCTTCTCAAATTGGTAAATATAAATTTATATGGTTTACAAAGTGATATATGTATATTCAACAGTTATCAATATATTAAAGCTGTATAACAGTTGCCACAATGTGCAGTAGCTAGGCAAGATTTGGGCCACAGTCATATTGGCTAAGCAGGCACACATTACGTTCAGACTCTTGTTATACATACTTTCATTATATGTCTATGTATTATATAGTATAACATTTAGATACATACTAAAAATAATATATAGGAATTAGCAAGGCAAGTTATAATTATATAGGACTACTAAATTATGAGAGTCGCTAAGGCGATACATACGGTGCTGCTGATGATTATACAACTGTTATACACAACATTTGCATTATTTATATGTATATTGTTATGCTTAAGCAAGTTTAGTTAGTTGGCAGCTACAAATTTCCTTAACCCCAACATCGTGCTAGCCCCTGCACCATTCCCCCCTCGTCTAACCCAACCCTTTGAGCACTAAATTGTATAACAATTCTTGTCTACTATTTTGAGCATTACAAGTTTCAGTTTAAAGCGACACACACACACACACACACACACACGCACACAGAAACACAAAAAGTAACAAAAAATGTACTAAGAGCTAAGAGCAAGCACATGCACACACACGCACACTAACTCACACACAGTTGGCAATATATATGTTTAGCAAGGAACTGATAATATTACTATAATATATATATATATATGTATGTATATGTATAGAAAAGTTAGCTGGGTACAGCAGCTACTTTTGCAGAATACTTTTATCCTCGAAGCGGATGATGGCATCGCCGATCTGCTTGCGCGACGCCAAATGGATGCAGTGCTGGCCGCCGCACGACTGGGGCAACGTGGGCGGCAGTGAACCGCCTCGAGCCAAATGATTTCGCACATCGAGACCGAAGCGCAAGTGGGGCTCGACGGCGCGCAATATGTGCACCGTATGCTGAGCGGCCACAAACATGTCCAGAATGCTATCGATCTTGGAGGTGCGAGGCTTTGATGTGGAGAGCAGCAGCTGTTCAATGTCCAGATCGCTGCGCATTATGGGCAGTCCCAGGGGATCCAAAAGTTTGCGAGCTGTAAGCGAGACAAATTGAATAAAGAACTGACAAAGAAAGATAGAGAGAAAGAGAGATAGAGGTAAAGGTAGAGGTAGAGATAGAGGTGAAGGTAAAGGTAGAGGAAGAGGTGGAGGTTATAATATAGGTAGTGGTACAGGTAAAGATATAGCTAATGGTAGAGGTTGATGTAAGGGTAGATGTAGAGGTAGAGGTGGGTAAATGCCGGTAGAGCAAGTTACAACTATGATTACCCTGTACGTAGTCGCGACTGTAGAAGGCAATCACATCATGATTCTGTCGATCGAAATAGCCGCTGCTCTGACTGATGTCGCAGGTGTCGCACTCCTTGCAGAAGTGCGCCCAGTTGCAGGGATAGAGCTGGAAGCCAATGGGCGCGTACACCTGAAAGCCCTGGATGGTATTCATGCGGACACGATTGAGGAAGTCCGTGCGGAAGAGCATGCTGGGCGTGGCCAGGAGCACCAGCGATTCGAGTCCGAGTTTAGGCAGCGCCAGATCGGCAACAGCCAAGCTGAGCAACTGCATCGGTCCGTACATGGAGGCGTGCATTAACCAATCCTGTGGCTGCACTGGCTTAGTGCTGAGCTGCTCTGGCAGCCGTATGGACACCCAGGCAATGCGCGAGCCATCCGTCTTGTACTTGGATGACAAATCAAGAGCCAACTTCTTCAGGCTCTTGAAGGGATCGTCGTCACCCTTGCTGGGCGATTCGAGGCGGTACAGAAAGATCTGAAGGACGGAAAGGTTTAGCAGTGAAGGCATCATCTCTCCAAGCTTCAGCTACACTCACCAGCAGCAGGAATGTGTTGTCCTGATTGTGCATGCAGATGCGTTCGTATTGGGCCACAAAATCGAGCGCATCCGGCACCTGGTGCTCAAATGCCGGCATCAGTATGGCGATCCGGGTACTCTCCGTGACGTAGGGCGACGGCACCACTTCCACGCGTCCCAGCGGCTTGACCAGCTCGAAGCTCTTGAGCGACAGTCGCCGCCGCTTGGCAACGTCGCTGCCGCCCTCGTAAAGATTCAAATGCAGCTGATAGTCCATGCCGCGCGTCGCATCGAACTTCCGGTAGGCACTGTGCAAGCTCTCGTAGCGCAGCTTCGGGTACTTCTGAGCGGCATATTGCAGTGTGATCTCCAGCACCTTGGCGAAGTCCAGAGCTTCGATGCGACTGAGCGGGGCCACAGCATGGTCGGAGTTTGCGTTCGGCAGCATTGAGTGCGTCTCGTTCAGCAGCTGCCACGTGAGCATGTCGTGCCGCGTCTCCGGCGCACTGGGCGGTGGCACGCCCAGGGGCCAACGTATCTCGAGTATTTTGTTGGAGATACTGCCATTGGCGATGCGGTACGATTTCTGTTCCAGCGCATAGCCGCGCTGCTGCACCATATCCAGGTGATGCTGGAGAATCGGGAGAAGAACAGAAAACGACTTTCAATAAATATGTATTCAAATTTAGTTTCGTTAAGTTAGGGGTCACCCAGTTGATAGTTGAAGATTCGTAAAGTGAAAAACATAAAGGGCCATCTCTGTTTAAAATTGAGTAACGTTTCGTTAGGCTTATAACAGTCGACTCTAGTTTCGTTAATTGAGTTAAGTGTCGTTAAGTTTATAATACTTGTCGGTAGTTTAGTTAAGAAGCTAATGATAAATTGCATCTCTACTGCATTAAATTCTTAAAGGCAGTTTTATAAAAGTCCTTTAGCAGACTCATTTCGTATGCTTAGCAGTTTCATATTATGTTTAAGAATTTGCAATAAACAGTTATCCTGTTATGTTAATTACCTTGGAGTAGTAGGCGTGCAGCCGATAGAAATCCTCCGGCGAGTGTACGGGATAAACGGTTGTTGCATTGAGGAATTCCGGCTCCTTGGCCAAGATGCTGAGATCCTTATATTGGCGCGACTTTGTATTCAAAGCATAGCTATACTGACGCATACCCTGCACAAAGAAACATTAAAAAATTCAGAAATTAAATTAAAAAAAAAAACGAAGCCCATTAGTTAGGCGCCGACAAATTCGGCATGAAATTAATTTCTAAGAAAAAGGGAGTGCAAGCAAATACAATAAACGACGAACCCAGCCACGACCCAGACCCAGAAGCAAATCCATGATCCAGTTATGAACATGTGTTCTACAGATAACAAAACAATCAACTTCCTTTATGGCCGCGTCGCATTTACGATCTCATTAAGTCCAACCAACCAGCCGCGCATTCTAGTGCCCATGCGCACATTCCCAATTTCCAATTGCCATTCGTATTTCCATTGCCAATCCCGTTACTCCACTTGGAGGGCTAACGCGAGTTGGTCGCACAATTTAATTAACAGAGCGCTGCTAACAGTTGGCGCAGTTATGTGTGTACATACATACATATGTATGTATGTATGTATGTATGTAGTTTCCACAAAGGAGCATCCAGCTTATGCTTATTACAGTAAAATGTCGCAGCAGTAAAGTGCCCAACACACACACACACACACACACACACACTTAGGCAAAGCACTTTAGCTTGTTGGACTTGCGTGCTGTATATTTTTGAATCAAATAGTTATCAACACTCACACATAGTGGTGGAGAGAGATGGGGATGCTTAGAATATAAACATACACATGCATAAATCATTCCACGCTACCTGGCAGCCGCATATCTAAGTATGTGTGTATGTAAATAAACCCAAAATCCAAACAAATGAAATTCAAGTGAAAGGCGTGCGTCAAGTTCTTGGCCCTCTGTTTCAATTCGTTTTCACAAATACATACATACATATATTTACATACATATACATATGTATGTATGTATGTACATACATTAACATTAACATTTGCTTGATAAATTTCGTGGGCAAAATGTGAAACTATTTTAATTAAACCAAAAGCATGCACACAATACACATACATACATACATACATACATGCATTGTACATACATGCATATGTACATATGCACGTATACATGCTAAGTATCAGAGTAACAGTGCTTGTCCAACTATGTATGTATGTCGCTCATTGTCCACTCTTCTGCTCTTCTTATGCACATATTCATGCACGCATGTATGTACTTATGTATGTACATGCATACATACATAGATGCAATGTATGCGAGCATTATTACGTCCCTCTCTCTCCCACTATACACTGCCAGTGCCCGTTTAACTGTGTTGGAGAGTGCATTTCCATTTGCAAGCCGTTTAGTCTCATTTTATTGTCTCTTATTTCAGTTCTTCGGCATCTCCAGCACTTCCCCTTGACATACTCAGAGAAATTCTTTGGTCCGTTGCTGTTACTTGGAAATTAAATAAACTGTCCATCAAGTGTTGCTGCTGCTTGTTGATTGCCTGCCACAAGCCAGCAAACAGCTCGAAAATGTTTTCTTCTCTTCATTTTTTTTTTATCAAGATGTATATACATACATATGTATGTACATACATATGTAGACTTTGAAGTTGTTGCTGCTATGTTGTTGTTGTCGCTTTTGCTTCTATTTCTTTCATTTGTATTCTCTGCTTTCCGCATCACATTTCGCTCGGCTGCTGCTCTGCTCAGATGCTCTTTTCAGGGTCACTTTCATGTATCAATGAACTGATTTTTTCCCCTCTTCATTTTGTTTTTGTTATGTTCTTGTTTGATGTTCTGCTTGCATATCACAACTTGTGCCTGGCTGTGTGTGTGTGTGTGTGTGTGTGTGTTTGCTCTTTGTGCGTCTTTTTAGTCAACGGCAAATTGTTTAAATAAATAAAACGGCGTGTAGGAAGCTACAAAGATCACACGACAAGCAAACGGCAAATTAACTCGTACACACACAGACACCTCATACAAGCACATAAGCAAAATGTACACGTACATATGGTATGTATGTACATACATACATATGTACATATGTACGTGACAACGTTCGCTTGTACTTCAACTGATAGCAGTGCTATTAAAACTGTTAACAGCTGTTGCGGCAGCTGTTAGCTTATTTATGTATGTATGTCCGTTAAGCCAATGCCAATTGAAGTAAATTAACTTTACATTTGCTCCAATGCATATCAAACCCTAATGCACGACATTGGCCGCTTTCTCACTCACCTGAAAGCTTTCCTGACAACCAGCCACATGACTCGCATACTTCACACACCGTCCAATGTTAACGCTATGATCATTCGTTATGCCAATACGCACACAACGATCCAAATTGTTTCGCATCTTCCGTATGACACTGCTGCTCAGCAAGATGCCCGCCTCTAGATCACAATAATTGCGATCACTCACACCTGCCGCACCCGAATCATTCATCGATTCATCAGGTCCAACGGGTGCTGCATTCTCATCCTCCCCCCCATTGCCAGCGCCGTTGCCATTGCCATTGCCAGGGCCATCGCGAGTCTCGCCCTGGGCAACCCGTATGCCGCCCATATACAGATCAAAGGTGATGCTCATATGATAAAGCAGCGCATTCAGCTTCCGTGCATCCACATAGACATTGTCCGGCACCAGCAGAAAGTAATCGTATTCATCCAGATAATTGTCCGCTATATACTTGATCACATAGAACGGACGACGACTCTCCCGCGTGTCCGTAAAGCCGACGATGTTCTTCAGCTGATAGTTCGTTTTCACGCTGTCCGCATTGATGAAGAACTTGATCTTGTTCACCAGGTGGGCGGTGGTGCGATTGAATGCCGTCGCATAGCTGTTGATGTTCTCCTGTGACGTCATCACGCCGATAAAGATCTTCTCCCGTATGCCCAACTCCGAGGAGTAGTAACGAGGCCGTAATACATTTTTTACCTTTGATGGAAAAGAGAGAGAGAGAGAGCGAAAAACATTAGAGAGATTTCAATAGAAATGAAAGAGATGCAAATGAAAAAAAAAAAATTACAGAAAAGCGAGTAATAGAGAGAAGGAAAAGGGGCAAGAGATAAGGCGCAAAATTCAGTAAGGAACGACTCAGACTGAATGAGAGGGAGGGATTGAGAAAGAGGGAGAAAGAAGAGAGAAGAGAGGTACTGAATGAACAGAGACCGTATAATACTAAAAAACCCAAGGATATTCTATCATCTTTCATACATCATCTATCACCTATACATATATGTATGTATATTCTATATTATATCTCTGCTAATATCTTCTATATTCTATCTTCTGTCTTTTATCCTCTCTCCTCTATTTTTCATCATCTACATCCCATATTCCATCTTCTCTTTTCTTTCCTCTATTTATAGCAATAGTATTGTCATAATGATCATTGTTGTCGAATGGGAATATCATAAGTAGTTTGTACCCATTAGAATTATCTGGTCGGTCTACATGAACCGCACGTTTGGGCACTTGAGAAATCAAGACCACAAAGTCAACTCGAGTCAAGTGCTGATTAGATGATTATGTTCTATTCTCTTAAACTCTAAAATAAATATATGTACGTGTGTATTTATAGTGTTGGAAAAGTATATGATGTATCCATCAATTTGTATCTGAGGTTTTATGAAGTACATATATAAAAGGTTCAACGCTCTCTATAAAATGTTTATGATTATGTATGTATGTGAGTTGTGGTTTTTCCAAGTAACACATTCTTTGCCAATTACAGACAGCGAGAGTGCTCGACTGGAAAATAGCCTGTAATACAAATACGACCAGTCAAAGCGTAGTTAGCCTTAAAGTTTACTTAATATATACACCACAATAATCTCGGATACTCTAAATTGTTCATTTAAGCTCTTAAATTGTGTGAAATCTCCAGTTCGTATAGGTTCCAAGATCGAGACGTTCATATTTACAGATAGGGTTAATGCAGATAATTATAAAGTATCATTATCTTGATCTATCTATCAACTTATCATAAAATCTGTGTATCTGTCTACCTGACTTTCTACCAATCTCACTTTCCTTATATACATATAGATATAGATATACATATGTGTGCATATTTCTATTAAACCTTATTATATTATATGCATATTATTATATATATATATATATCTGAGAGCTCCCCGATCGTTTCATTGTTTCCCTAATGCCAATTCAGTTTTCAGCTCTGTGCTACGTTTCCTTGGCCTTTTGTCGGCAGTGAATGAAATTATATGGCCAATTACAAATATCATTTAATTGGCCACTGTTTATGGGCTCGTAAAGCGCTGGCCTTCGCTTGCCTCCGCCTGCTATAATGTGGGTATTATAATTTTTCTGAAGAAATGGAGATTTCTTCAAGCCATTCATACATATGCAAGAACATTCATGAAAACTTTTCATTGTTCAAGTTTGTTTTTTTTTATGGGATTGACTTTAGGGTTTCATAAAGGAAATATATGTGTATAGATCTGTTGAATGGGTAAAACCTATACCTATATCTATATCTATATCTATATCTATATCTATATCTATATCTATATCTATATCTATATCTATATCTATATCTATATCTATATCTATATCTATATCTATATCTATATCTATATCTATATCTATATCTATATCTATATCTATATCTATATCTATATCTATATCTATATCTATATCTATATCTATATCTATATCTATATCTATATCTATATCTATATCTATATCTATATCTATTTTTATCAAATTTTTATATCTATCTATGGATCCATATCCATATCGATAACTTATACCAGATAAAGATGTCATATCTGGTACAAGTTATCTATCTATATTTGTTTGTCAAAATTCCAAGAGTATTTCAACGTCTTTATTTTTTTACCGTTTGCCTTTCGACACTGACGTCAGATAGACCTGTTTGACCCTTGAACTGTGTGTCCACTTAGTATGTGGATACACTCACACACACACGCCCCCTAGACACTCACTGAAAAGGGGCGTTGCATGTTTGTGGGCGTGGCTAAAGAACAATTTTGTATTGCATCATAGTGAGCAGCAATTAGCGCCAATAACAATTACAAATACAGGTTCTCTAGTTAGTTAGTAGCTGTGCCTACGAACAGCATGTACGACTGCAAGATACTTTGTAATAAATAAAATGACTATCTTAGTACACGTCGAATACTCTATATACTCTAGATGTTCTCTTTTCTTCTTCTTTCAATATATCCTGTAATTTCTGTGTGCATTGTATACATATACATATATGATTTTATATTTATCTATATATTTTGTAAATTAATTAGCAATTTTTATCTATTTCTTACCTATCACAATCAATATGCCCCCTTTCTGTAAGCTTTTTTATTGCTTTGCCTATTTGGTAATTAACAAATCAATTCAATCAATTTAAGTTGTATATAGTTTTAATTACCGTTTCGTAATTGTCAGGCTATAAGTATAGCTGGAGTGCCATAGCAGCGAGCTAACAAATTGGCGACGTGGCTATTGCCCCTCTATGCGATTCGCATGCAAAAGCAAGATGACCTTGTGCTTAAATTACGGCACCTTATGCCACAGTCAGAGCAATATCTCTGTACGCAATTAATTGTGTAAATATCCAAACACAACACACACACAGACACACACACACACGCGCACACAACCACACATGAAGCTGCGCAACAGGTAAACATTTGCCTAGCTGCCACAGACACACATTAACCCCGCCCCCTTCACATGGGGCCGCCTATGCATCACTTTTTTGTAGCTTTTTTTTTTTTTTTTGTGGTCTCCATGAAAATATTTTCCAAAATGTATCTAAAGAAAAAAAAAATAGAATTTATGTATTTTACGCAAATACAAACATATGCATATTTGCTTGTGAATTTAACAAAAAATTCACAAAAAACTGAGAATGGAAAATTTCGCAAAAGGCAAACATCGAGTGGTTTGATTTTAATTTTCTCATTCCGCTGTGCGATTCATCCAAAAATTTCTTTGTCCAGTCAATTTATTTGCTTTACCATTTTATGCGATTTCATCCGAATTATGAATGACTAACGGAATGAAGAAGAGGAAGAAGAAGTAGCTGCAGCACAGAAAAGAGCAAACAATTGCAGACTTTGGCATGATGTGGCTTATTATTCCATGAACAAACAAGTAAGAAAACTCTAGTCGAGAGTGCTCGACTACGAGATCCCCTGAACCCTTCAAGCAACAGCCATTTCAATCATTTTTAGCGTCTCTCTGCTTACACAAACACACACATACACACGCAAACACACATATATAGACACCCATAGGCGCGCACGCATGGGCTGCAGTGTGGGCTTACTATGGGAACTTAATTGTTTAATAACTTTTTTTCTGGACGTACGTTCTCCATAAAACTTTCAGATTGTGGTTTTATCATTACTATGCGTATAATTGCCAAAGCTCAAGTCTCTAGTATTTGAAATACGCCTTTTACAAACTTATGGGTGAGGGGGTGGATATAAGGGTGGGGGGTGAAATTGAACAAAAATCGAAATTCTATAACGTACATATCAATCTACATTTAAAATTTGGATACTCTAGCTCTAAAGATGTAGGAGATATAATTTTATAACTGCATTTCGATAAGGTTTTTGATCGATAAAAAAATAACGGGATGAGTTATCGATTTTTAGTGATAAACTCGATATCCGCGTGCTATATACGAGCATTTTAAAAAAAAGTTGAAGTCTCTAGCTTCTATATCTTCTGAAATCGACGCGTTCAAACATACGGACAGACGGACAGACGGACAGACGGACGGACGGACAGACGGACAGACGGACAGACGGACAGACAGACGGACAGGGCTAAATCGACTCAGTTCGTCGCCCTGATCAAGAATATATATACTTTATGGGGTCTGCCACGCCTCCTTCTGCCTGTTACATACATTTCAACAAAAACATTATACCCTGATTTCCCATTTTCAATGGGTTCAGGGTATAAAAATAACTAAAATCTACTTTTGACTTTGGAACTCATACTGAGGACGTAGTAACTAAATAAGATTATTATAAGCTTTTAGACTCCATGTTAACTGGGATTTTCATTTTCTATATTCATTATTCCACATTATATTTCCTTTATTCCATGAGACATTTATGTAGTGTTCTATGTTCTACACTCCATACTTTCCATTCGACATGTAATCTACTTTAGTAGAGGAAGCAACATTTAACTGTTTGTCAATGTTGACAGGAGCTCAAATAATCAAGTTTATTTCTAGATAGAACGAAATGTAATCCTCGTAGTTTTTGCTTTATTATACTATATATCATAATGAAAATTTATATGCTTATATATCTAAAAGAATTTGCGCTTGTCAACATTGACATTGCTGTTTGACTGCTCTTCTTCGTTTTCCACCAACTGTTCCAACAGTTTTCCGAGTTTTCCTCTGTTCTAACATGTTGTGAACTATGAACGGATTGGCGCGTGAATTTGTCGCAGTGTCAAAGTGCTAGCTATACGTAAACTTTCGGGAGCACGTGGCTGTTAAAAATGCGCTGCCTGTTTAAACAGTTAAGAATCGATAAGCGCTGGGCATGATAACCGATAACAGTGCAGCCTTGTGACGTAACATCTGTCAACGGAAGTAAAAATAACAAACCGTTTCCATGTGAATGATTATTTTACTTTTATACTCGTTCAGCAAGTGAAGAGAGTATATAAGTTTCATATGATATACAAATATATCAACAGAATTTTTGACTACCGGAATGAAATACAACTAGAGACTGGAAACGTTGGTGCATCTACCAAGTGAAGATCTACGATATTGAGAAATGATTCATGGAATTCTGAATATATGTACATATATGTATATATATAAACTGGCACCATATATTATATAATACAGTTATGCTTATTGCAATATACCATATCTTCCAAAGATTATAAGGATAGAAACTCCGAAGTTTTGCAAATGATTGCCTGTTCATTTCGTCTTGATCTGCTTTTTGTTCTTTTTGCTTTTCCGATTCGTCTTTTACTTCTATATACAACCAAACAGATATATGTATATTTAAGGACAGATCTCATTCCCATTTGTACATTGTTGACACGCCTACTTCGGGCGTGACACAAGTCCCATTATCTTCCTCTATATCATCTTGTTTATCTCCTCTACGAAACCATCCCAAGTATATGTAACTACGCCTATTATGGGCGTGTCAAATCGCATTAGGCTTTCAAAGCTTTCACAATTTTTTTTTACCTTAAATCGTCATGAATCATTGCAGGCGCTCATCACAGACAGATCTGCATGGAAGGTGATGCAAATATTGATTGCTGTATCAGTTCAACCGTTCACGAACGAGTATTATGCAAACCTTGTTATCCGATTCTCATTCTCTCGAACAGACTTTAGTTTGGTATTTCGGCCTGGGCGTTAGGCGTTATCAATGGAGCTTGCCTTATCGCCAAGGCGAACAACGTCACCAATTACAAAAACATAAAAAGCCGAATGAAAAAGCCAAGAAATATTTCAATTTCCATGCAAGAGAATTTAATTAAACATAGATATTGAATTATGTTTATTCGAGCAGTCGGCAATTGTCCTCAGTCGCGCCGCTCACACACGGAGGGCACGCATAATTATAATTATACTCGCTCAACGCAATGTGAAGAGGTATATTGGTTGGTGTTGTGATGATTTACTATATCTATTGTATATCTGTATCCATTTTATTCTATATATCTACTATTGAATATTCAGACTACGAATTTAATTTAAATATAGTCGAGTATGCTTGGATCTCCCATAGAAAAATCTTTAATAGAAATGTCTATAATCATGTCTAATATCATCATAAAGATATATAGCCCATTACTCATTTTGACGCTGGGGATACGGAGGGTTATATATAAATATACATCTATATCTACATCAATATCTATACACACATAGATCTATATATATGTCTTTATTATTGACATACCTAAACAACTATGTATAGAAAGAACCCATAAAAACTCAGCCCTTCTTGGAGTATAGCGTTATCAACGAGCATTATGCAGTCAGTCATTCTCCATAGCAAAGCTCCTACGTATGGGCTTATGACTCAGTCCAAATATTGGTTCATTATAACAAACTATATATACATTTGTCTATATATTAATTTATATGGCCTGGCTATATGGCGCTTAGGGTCCAGGGTACAATTTCTGTTCACCTGCTCGGCATTGGGTGTAATAAATAAATGTTGAGATAACTTTTGTCACATTTACTATATACAAACAGATAAACCTACACACATATATGTATATATATATACATATATAAATATATCACTGTAGATATTTGTATTTGTTTGCTTTGCATATTGATTCATGTAGATGCAATTTCAATATTTGATTTGATTTACTTTGAACTTAATTTGTTGGTAATCAGATCTCCGAGCCGTGAATAATATTTGATGAGTGTGAAATGCAATTTGTTGTCTGTTGATGGCTCATTCATAAAGCGAGTAATTCAAGTCCCATCAAATTGTCATTAAATAGTTTACTGTGCATATTTCTTAATTGATTTGAAGCTATTCGAATAATTGAGACTGATATCGTCAGTAAAGCTTAGCTGCAAACTTAATGAGTTCCTTTAGGTATGTCCTCTATGCCGGGAGTTATTTATGCTTAAGTTCGCCGAGCTACTAATCAAGTACGCAAATAATTTAATCTACTTATTCGGTGACATTCAAATGTTTCAAATGATTCCAATATGAATTGGATGAATGTTGATTTAAAGTAGCGTTACTTTGCATATATGTATGTATATATACGCCAGTTATATGTATATATATCTGTGCCCCAATCTCAGCTCGTTTTCAATCGGGCACAGCGATCCAAGTGGGCAATGTGAATTGCATTGGATTTGAAAAATCTTAATTGAAAGAAGTGCGCAGGCGGTGCTAGAATTGTTACAGATCGGCTAGATGAGATGATATTTGTGTTTGGTTGTTGTTGTTGTTGTTGTTGTTGCTCCTATTGTTACTGTTGTTGTTGTTGTTGTTGTGTCTAGCTGTAAATGGTGGACGCTGGGTCGACGCTGTCTCGCGCTTATGACAATTAATTGAGCGCGTTATTGTGCACTATATAAATGCAAATAAACATATACAAACGCACGCACACATACACACATATTCGTACATATACATCTCAAAAAATATGTCTAGGTATTTGCTATATATATATAGCAACATGTGAGAGTCTTAAGCCGGAAATGCGACGCGCTTTTCAATTAAGGCAACTGGCAATAGTGCCCTAAACGGCCATGCCCGACTAGCAGTTACTCTGTACATAAGAAAACTCATTGACTCTAGCCCTTGCAACTGTGTGTGTAGATCTAGCACAGAGACTAAACTAGAGTTATTCTTCTTTCTTGCATATTTTTGGGTATATTTATATTTAGATACATCTATCTATCTATCTATTTATTTACATATATACATACATATTTTGCTATAGTTTTATGGCTTTTGTTGTTTTCAAATATGGAGATATTCAGGACATCTGTCCGACACAGAATTTGCATCTGCATAGCTTTGAAGTTGGAGTGAAAGTTGATTCCTTTACCCCATTTAGAGATATCTTATGTACATATGTAGCCTTTCAGTAAACTAATAAAGATTTTCGAATATCCAGCTTCAAAAAACTTGAAACATCAAAGTAAAATGCTCTCGCAATTTTGTAAACACTACATCGATCAATCTATAGAATTTCTTCGAGTTTAATCGAACTACACAGATTAAGCTTCAAAGAGAAATATCCAATAATTATATCATGCCATTTATCTATTAACTTCCAATATGAGCTCACTAATCAATTGAGCTATAAATTCATTAATTAATGATCTACTGTGATTTGTGACTATCAACGATCAGCTGATCGATTGTGACAAGTCGAATGCGTCGAGCGTACTTTCCAATCTAAATGTATGTGTGTCAAAGCCCTAGGGCTGATCTAATTCATAGCTGATAAATATAGTATATATATTTATTTTTCATTATTTATAGACATATACTGCGCTACTGGGACGCTGATAAGTCCTACAATCTATTGCCATTGAACTGATACAAAGCAAACAAAAATTAAGTGGAAATAGTAGAGGCGCGCGAGCTGTGTGATTCTCAATTTTCGTTTCTACAATTTCAACGCTTCTTGATCTCCTGGTGCATGACAGCCGAGGCCATATACTTGTCAAACAGATAATCCCCGATATCGCTCTTGGCACGCTCCAATTGGCGTATGAAGTCGGCCAATACCTTCTGACCATCGACCTGCTCCTGCAGAAAGTTGGCCTCAATGAAATCGCATAGGTTCGGATCGTTCTCCTTGCCTGCCAGCGCATGCACATCCAACAGATGCTGATTCACCTCCAACTCCATTTGGAGCGCATGCTTCAGTGCACCCAGCGCATCCCCGAACTCAGCCAACGGCTCTGGCACGGTGCTCAAACGTATTAGACCGCCGCGTTTATTCATATACTTCATAATACGCTCGGCATGCTCGCGTTCCTCCATACTGGCCTTCAGAAAGAAGCTATGGATGCCCGGCGAGCTGACGTCGGCTCGATCGAAGTGATATGCCTGCGATGTGACTCTGAATTATTAAGCAGAACATTTCAATGGAATCTATGGACATTATATCGAATCACATAGACTATGGATATATGGATATTGTTATATAAGATCTATACAACCTATCGGCATTATAAAGATTCATATACACTATCTGTATCATAGAAATATGGCTCTACTTATTGAGTTACTTTATTAAATGTATCCATTTATTTATGTATATCTATTTGCTTATGAAGATATCTTAGCTTTATATATACTTTAATATAATATATACAGACTGACCTCTTTATCATGGTCCATAAATTTATCTATTTACCCATTATAATATTATATATAACTATCACTATATATAGCTTTTCTCATTCATCTCTATCTGTAGTATTCTAATATTACCATAGCTAAATATTGATGACAGGCCTTTAGCTCCAGATTGATCTGATCATTTAATTTGTCTTCGCAGCTTTTGGCAAAATTTTGTCGCATTATCATGCAAAATCGACGCAATATCTGAGCACAATTTTTCGACATATCTGCGCGAATCACAGCTCTTCCAATCAACAAGTTTTGAAACATTAACCGAAATTTACAAAACAAATAATTTCTATTATTTTTTTTATTTTTTTTCAAACTGAATTTTGGCTGCCAGGCAACTATAATAGTTTACGTAATTAAATCGTTGTAGAGTTTTAAAAGCTATATAGGCTTTATAAGAGTAAAGAGTTTATAGAAAAAGAAGTAGAATGGAGATTCTTGCACTTAGAACTATAAAATGGTATATGTATATGGTACATATAGCATTGTACACTAGATCTGAGATCATATTCTTTGTTTATATCTCAGAGATTATTAAAGCAAACAATGTTAAATTTGAATATGAAAATTTACTTTAGAAACTATAAAGTAGATCGAGCAATGTTTTTATTTATTTTGTTTTTTAAAGATATAAATATTGTATATAGGATATTGAGTAAGCTGTTCCATACCTTCTATAGCCAACTTAAACTATCTAATTAAACTATCCTATATTATATAAATTTTATACTATATTATATAAATCCACCGATCACATGAAAGAGTCATTTGGTTATGATATACGGGTCGGGTCACTCGGTGCAAAGTGCGCAGACGAACAAATGTGATTTCACTTCTTTTACTTTATTTTTTTTTTTGTTTTTCGTGTCAATGGAGCACTTAGTCTATGTACACACACTCACACACACACATATTCACACATAGCCCATGTTATATGTTTGCTTAGACAACAACAACAAAAAGACATGATGTTAAGTAAACTCGAGTTATTGTCATTTACTTGTATTAAGTGAGTGGAAAACGACTTTTTGCTCAACTTTTGTTGAATACCCTGTAGACGAGTGCATATAGGGTATACATATATAGGGTTTATGTTATATAAGCTTTTAACATTGATCATTGACAATAATCGAAGTGGTTTATTCGATCTTTAGGGAGATCGATAAGATTAAGAGAGGTATAACATGAAGGTCCTTGTAAGGCAAATTCTTCTTTTGATCGAACAGGTTCCACTTAGCCATGAAATCGATTAAAATCGATCAGAAATTTCAGAGAGGTTATAAATATAAATAGGATAGGGTTACACAAATACTCTCTATATAAATCGTTGTTTATGCTGGATATACTTATAACTAGATATAGGTAGGATATCTGCTAGTCGTGCCAGTCGAACTTGTTTTCTTTTTTTGCTTTATGCGAACGAGTTTCGAATATTATCTTTCGCTCGTGTCATATCCACTAAGTAACTTACGCACATTAAACAAAAAATAATATTAATAAGCTCACAGATAGAGTGAGAGAGAAACGTTGGTCTTTTCAGTCGAAATAATAAACATTTTTTCGACGCACGTAAAGCGCAAATCATCAAAATCACATAAAAAAGCGTTCAAAGTTGACTTAACAAACACTAAAAGAGTTGCTCGTTATACAACACTGATGATTTGTAAAGAAGAAAGTGCAAGAAGTTCGGTCCGCTCGATTTTTGTTCAGTATAAATTAAATAAGTTCTGGCTGTAAATATGGCTTACAGGTTCAAAACGGAAACTTGAACTTTTTTACTTACTATTATGTTATGCTATTAACATATATTGGATCACATGTTTCAACTAGCTAAGCATCATTTTCATTTATAAACAAATCATATATTTAATATATATATATCTATCACTTGCTCATTGTTGTTTATGATCTTTAGGAGAAGTGCGAAAAATATTTTTGCCCAGTTTATAAATTATCGCTGATTGATTTCAGCAAAAACCTGCCAAAAAAATTTAATTTTTCGTTTAGTTTTTTTTTTTTTTTCTTTTTTATCAAGTTTTTTCACGTCAATCGCTTAATTAAAACGCAAACGTTTGCATTGTTAGCTTAATATAAATATACCTGTGTGGCATATAAACGGCATTGCATAGACATTGCCACTCATCAAATACCCTATACAATTTTTAATTGATTAACAATTCATTTAAAAATTAAATCAAATCATTTGCATATTAACAACCTTATTATTCCTATTCCAATTCCAATTCCAATTCCAATTTATTTTATTAACATGCTTTAACAATTGTAATCTATATTTCCATATCACTTCATTTCTTATCTCTTCCGCCCATACATACATATACATACATATGCATATTAACATAACATCCTATTAGAACTGGTCACTTCTTTTTAGCATGACACATATACATATTAACATGTAATAAGATTTGATTTCGCTTTACATAAAAATACGATATGATATCAAAGAGAGCATTTAGCATAAATTGTGATCGATTTTCGTTTTGTTTTTTGCCATGTTGGTCGCATTTAATTCAATAAATTTTGCTGCGCTCGATTTACATACATACATGTGTATGTACACATGTACATATGAACGTAAATTGGCAAATGTATGTGCACTACATATTTATACATTCATACACAGCTACATTGTATGTCTGTATGTATTCATGTTGTTATGGCATGAAGTGTATCAGCTATCGGTTATTTACTTAGCTCTGGTTTATAAGTGAAATGCGTTTATTTATTTAAATGTAATTTATGCGCGCGCCAGTGGAATTTTTGTTCATCGCATGTTCTTTTTGAATTTCGATTTTTGTTTCTTTTCATTTTTTATTGCTGATCAAATTAAATTTGCAAGGAATGCAGTAATTTGCGCTCATTGTAATTGCTAAAATATAACTGTTATCGTGTAACATGAGAGTGAATCAGCGTGTGTGTGTCTGCGCATTAACAGTGCAGTATCCGTTAAGCATGCAGAGCATTTACAGTGCACATCAAACTGTAGCTGGTGCTCTACACACACACACCGGGTGCTAATTGTCGAGAAATGGTTTTTAGTTCTGTTTTCATTCTAAAATTAAACTGAGCGGCTGCAAAGTGGTTGCTGACTTCTTATACTTGTTGATCTTGCCTTCTTAATACGGCGAATGCCGCACGAACATGGACGGATGATAACGGCAATTGAACCCCAAAATAATGAAAAGTGACGTCTGCACTGACGCTAGCGACGCACACAAGCATATATTTACACACCTATACATGCATACATATGTATGTATGTGATGCATATGCCTGCCCGAAATGAGGTGGTAGGCGAATTACGAAAGCGAATGCGATAAGCAAGAAGGTCAATAAATTGCTTGCCATGTGCACAAATACGAGCAAGCACACACGCACACTAAAACGCGCGCGCATATGCATACACATAGGGCTAGAGATGGACACGTGTTTGCGTTTCCAACAGGAGCAGCTGTAGCATTTTTGAAACACGAAGCAGCGGCTAATGCTGGAAAGGCTTCACATTTACATTTATATTACTAAAGCTAATATATGGTTCCCATCAGCTACTTTGAACACTTTTTAAATGAGGTTTTTATAACATGTTCTGAGCAATATGATCGATTCGTGCTCAAGTCACGACACGTGCTCAGCTCTGGGGAGGACACGATTCGCCCTCTCTTAGCATGACACGCTTTGATTGGCGCGTGGACCACGTGCGGATACGCTCTTATATTACGAGCAATATGAAGAGCGAGAGATAGAGCGAGAATGAGAATGAGAGCCAGCGTGTTTAATTTTGATCTAAATTATATACATACATACATACATACATCTGTATTTACGTATGTATAGATTTGTTGTGAGACTTACCGGCTTTTTGGCCGCCAGCGGCTTATTGATCAAATTTAAATGTGGCTCAAAGTCCTGCCCGAAGCGTTCGATGAGCAAATTTTCGGCAGCCTCCTGCGGGCATTCCTCCTGCTGCACCAGCTCCCAAATGTCCTGCGGTATATAGCAGCTGAGCACCAGGCCCAGCAGCAGCCCGATCACAAAATAATGATTGCGACTCAACGCGGACGGTCTACGCATCTTTCAGGCGTATCGCAAATTGAATTCACACACACATACATGCATGTACATATAGGATGCTGATGCTGCTGCACAATGGCACCGTTGTCATGTGTTCATCGTTGCTGTTGTTGCATTTATACGCACAATTGCTTCTCCTACTTTTGTTTCGTTTCAATTGATTTGGTTTGCCCTTCTTGTTCGTTTTTTTTTTTTTTTTTTTTTTTTTTTTTTTTTTGCGGAAGAGATAAGCAGCCAGAGAACTCAAACAAGTGCGCTGACTGTGCCGGCTAATTTTGGCATTTGTTGTGTGTTGTTGTTGTTATTATGATTGTTGGACGCACTTGCGTTTCGTTTCTGTCGCTGTTGTTACTAAAGCCGTTGGTTGGATTTGGCGCATTTTTAAAACAAATTCACAGCTACACAAGCGATCTTTATATATATACACACTTAACACCAGACACTGCACACACTGATTCGTATCGAGACGTTAATGGTACGAAATGCTTTTGAAAAAAAAAAGAAGTTGAACAAGCGAAAACAAGCGCCGCCTGGCCGCCGCACACCGCGTAATGTAAAAAAATGGGATCTTTCTATCTTCAGTCGCTTTTGCACGTTTAGCAGCGACTCGTTCGCTGTTAGACGACTGTTACTATCACCTGCTAACTGGCAGTTCAACTAACGCTCCTAGAATTTGCTAACTGGCTCTTCTGTTAAGGTGATCTGTTTTAAATTGGTATGCTGCGCACAGCTGATGTGAGGCGCGCAAAACTAGCTGACAGATGACATGAAATTAAATAATTTTCAGATAAGCCTAACAGAATTAATACTACTTGAATCAAACATAATTTAATATGTATAGTGTTTAATTATTTCTGACAATTTTACACACATAACACACAGCTGGTATTAATTACATTAAAGACAGCGTACTTGCCTCAGGTCCCCTAACATAGCCGCTTATGCTAACATTGTGCTCATTTTCGCGTTAACAGTACTTTTCTCACTTTGCGTTGTTGTTGTCTCAGTTTTGCGTTGTTATTTTTATGCGTTCATGCTTGCATGTCATTGTTGACATTAGCACTAATAGGAAAAACCTGGAAAAGTTGTCAAATTGGCCGACATGGCTGTGGTTGTGTTGGATAATGGAGCGTACACAGCCAAGGTGGGACTCGCCACACAGGATGAGCCCCAGGTGGTGCCCAATTGCATCATGAAGGCGAAGAGCGAAAGGCGTCGGGCGTTTGTGGGAAACCAAATCGACGAATGCCGCGACACCTCAGCCCTATTCTACATCCTGGCCTTTCAGCGTGGCTACCTGCTTAATTGGGACACTCAAAAGACCGTGTGGGACTATATCTTCAGCAAGGAGTGCATTGGCTGTACGCTGGAGAATCGGCACATTGTCATCACCGAGCCCCAAATGAATTTCCAGAGCGTTCAAGAAGCAATGCTCGAGATGCTCTTCGAGGAATATCGCGTGGCCGGGATGTACAAAACAACTGCCGCGGACTTGGCTGCGTTTAACTATGTAACAGATAGCGAAGAGCGTACCACAATGCAATCGCTGAACTGCATCATCATTGATGTAGGCTACAGCTTCACGCATATTGTCCCCTTTGTGCTGGGCCGACGTGTCCAGGAGGCGATCCGGCGCATTGATGTTGGCGGCAAAGCGCTAACGAATCATCTCAAGGAGCTTATCTCGTACCGTCATCTAAATGTTATGGATGAGAGCCATGTGGTGAATCAAATCAAGGAGGATGTTTGCTTTGTTGCCGAGGACTTCAAGGATGCGATGAGCGTGCATCATAGCGAGAAGCGTCGCAAGGAGATCGCCGTAGAATATGTCCTGCCTGATTTTACGACCGTGAAACGTGGGTACATCCGTGTGCCGGGTCAGCCCCGTCCCGACGAGGATCAACAGCAAATGGTGCCACTGTGCAATGAACGATTCACTGTGCCCGAGCTGCTCTTCAATCCCTCGGACATTGGCATTCCACAAGTAGGCATACCAGAGGCTGTGGCCGATGCCCTCCGTTCCTGTCCCTGGCAGGCGCATCGCGAACTCCTACTCAACATTCTCATAGTAGGCGGCAGTGCACAGTTTCCTGGGTTCCTGCCACGCCTCAAACGCGATTTACGCGCCCTTGTTCCGGACGACTTGGAGGTCTCGCTCATTTGTCCAGAGGATCCAGTACGTTATGCTTGGCATGGCGGACGCGAAGTGGCCACCAGTCCAAATTTCGATGAGTTCATCTATACGCGAGATGACTACGAAGAATTTGGCATCCATGGCTTGCAGCACCGTTAAGCAATAAGGCTAACCAAACACTCACCCACCCTCATCTCCCATTGATTAGGATTATAACAATTATTTGTACAGCTCAATATGTGTCTCTCATTCATCGGCATGTGTGTGTGCCATGTAATTATTGTATTATCCATCGTGTTTAATATACATACGTACATACATACATACATATATAATACGAAAAAATTCTCTTTTTGCCAACCGCTTCCCAAAATTCTGTTGCGCTCTCAACAAGCGATGACAGCTGACTGCCATAAAGTCTCGTGCGATCGAGTGGCGAAGACGATGCTCATCAATGTACCGTTCTTTTTTGTTTTGCTTACTCTCGCTGCTCTCTCAAAAGCCTGCTTATGCATGTGTATGCGCATTGCGCATATACGAACTCACTAACATCAGGACTTTTTAACTTCTGTGCAAAAAGCATCTCAGCACTGCGGAAGAGTTTGCCACGCTCATCCTTTGCCCGATCTGGTATTTTTAGAAAGGGTAACAAGACGTTACTTTCCACTTAGCAATCGGTACAACTACATGCATGCTCACGCACATGCACTGACAGCAGCTTGCACATGTATTAGCATTGGTGTGGCTGTGCGCGTCTGGTTGCATAGAGCAAGAAAATAAACAAAATTCGATTACAAGCAATGCCTAGAGAGAAAGAGATAGAGAGATATACTTATCAGCTACTTCGTTAAGGTCATTAAAATTAACAATTTAATTTCATGTGTTTGTTTTTATTTATACGTATATATATATATTTTTTTTTAATTTTATATTTGAGCTACATACTTGCTATGTACATACGAATATGCTGTTTTAATGTTTACGCTAGAAACAATGTCCGTTTTTAATGGCTACAACTAAATTTCGTAGCTACAGAAAACAAACTTAAACATATTTTGCAACAGTTTCTCGCTGGCTTATCAAGCTGCAACATTATTTGAGTGTTGCAGCCTAAGTATATTGCAGACGATTGATAATTGAAATAACAACAAGCTCTAAACTCTACATAAACTTAGATAATTTAGGTATTTTGCGAGGCGGGTTGCGATTCCGTAGTTAGAGAAAGAAATGAGTGCAAAACGCTTTACATGCTAAACGATTCTCCGCAGCCACACGTGCCCTTTATATTTGGATTGTTGAAAACGAATTCGCTGGACAGCTTCGATTCGACAAAGTCCATTTCGGTGCCTGTAACACAACAGAAAAGCATTTAAATTTCATATATTAGATTGATTATATAATGCAGCTGATTTACCTAGCAAAGAGAGTTGAGCCTTCTTATCAATAAAAACTTTCACGCCATCCTGTACAACCTCTTCGTCCAATTTATCTGTGGGAAAAATCAATTCGAGTAAGTCACATGTCAAGTATAGAACATAATTTATGGACTACCTTTGGTGCTGGCATAGTCTAGTGTATAGGACAGTCCATTGCAGCCGCGCTGTCGCACTCCAACCTTGAGGCCGATCTGTGCAGGCAAATGAAATTGGAAAACATATTGGTATTATTTCTTGACAACTCGACCCAATGACTTACCACATCTGGCTTGTCCTGCAGCAGCGTTTTGATGCGGTGCACTGCAGCGGGCGTCTATTAAAGTGCATATTACAGCAACAACAAAAACAAGTATTGATCAAATCTATTTCGACTGTCTGTTATTTCATCAGTTTTGTATTTCATCAGTACTTACCAGCGTTAATGCGGCACGAGTCGGTATTAATTTGCGTCCCTTAACTGCGCGAACCGTTGCCGTTGCCACAACACGTGTTGCCATTTTTGTTCTAGATTTATATAATTTGTTTTTTTTTTTTAGCTTACAATTTCAACAATTTCTGTGCTTTACGAAAAGTGTTAATAAACTTTGAAATTTTGATTTCGTTAGTGTTGTCAAACACCTATGGAACTATCGACAACGAACAGCTGTTCACAATCGATAAGAATTTAGTACATTGAAAATGGCGCACCTAGTATTTTTATTTAAATGTACGGGCAGTAATTACATAATGTTATCTGAATTATGCTTACAAATGTAAAGCTTTTTCTCAGTATTGTTAAATGTTTACAATTAGATCGACAAAATTAAACCCAAATTTACACATAATATCTTAATTTTGCTTGCTAAAGTCACTAAAATCTTTGGTTAGTGCTAAAATACTATATTTCGTTGCCAGATATCGATTATTTTTTCAGCTATCGGCAACCTAAACACATTTCAAATTTGTAAAAGTTCAATCAAGAAAAATCAGACATTTATATTTATTTATCTTTATTATACAGAGAAGGAAAAAAAAGTTTAACATAAGATTGTAGTAGCAAGTGAGACAAAAAAGAAGTTATTGCGGGCTGTGGTGCATGACTCAAATCTCAGGATAGGCACTGCCAATGAGGCTCTTGCCCCTGTAGCGCCACGAATAGGTGACAATGCCGAACTTGCTGTTGCCCAGCGATACGGGACAGGTACGATCCGGACGCAACTGGAAGCACACAGTGTACAGGGCCAGCTCCAGCTCAGGCGAAGTTCCAATGAACATGGTGTCCACGGGCTTATTTAGGCCCTGGTGCGTGAAGCGCACTTTCAGAACTTTGCCCTTCTGCAAAGGGAAGACAAAGAAATAGCAAAAGTACTGTCAGCAGCATGGAAAATGTTGTCCCTTACCGTGCCAATGTCCTGCTCCTTCATGTAACCCTTGTAATCGAAGCGACCGGCCTGCTCCTCCTCGTTGACATAGACCCAATTGTGGAAGCCAATGATGGTGCCGTTCTTTACCTCATGGACGAACACATGCTCAAATCCGGAGCTGCCAATCTTGCCTTGACCGCGTGAATATTGTGTGAACCATAGCTCCTTAACCAGGTCGCGATGCGTCTTCGGATCGGGCGTCACTAAACCCTTCTGTTGCAAAAACAACATCGCTGCTCGCATAACACTGGTGGCCATGACTGCATCGAGGAACTCGTTCTCCTCTTTGCGCTCGTTAGCGGTCACATACTCGTTGACCAGAGTATCCTGCTCATAGTTGTTGAACAGCAGACGCATCTTGGCTATGGTCAGTGGCTCCAGGGCTTTGGCATTGACGCTCAAAAGACTGTCGACAGGTCAAGGAAATTTGTAGAGTTTTCTGGAATGATTTCAGCTGGGTTGAGTGTCTACTTACGGCTGTGGCGCCTCATCGCCGCTATCAATGGAGCGTGTACGCCCTTGTAAATTGACTGTGATCTGGCTCAGCTGACTGTTCGACTCCTTGTTGTAGAGCTGTTCGGTTAGCTGGCGTATCTCATCGTCGGTAGCCACTGAGTTGCCCGAGGATTGGAAGCCCGGGCGCACGGTAGTTGTCGCGCCAGGTGTGTGCGGCACAAAGGAGACACCCGATGAGCCATGAGTAGAGGTGCCACCAACTGTGGTGGTGGTGCTGCTGCTGCCACTGCCAGCTGGTGTCGTGGGCGTAACTGCAGGAGCTGGCTTGACAGCCGGCACAGCTGGATGCACTGGCGTGGGCAGCGGCACCTGCCAGGCTGAGGGCGAGGTTGGTGAGCCGGGTGCTGGTGAGCCTGGCGTGCGTGGCGTGGGCAACGCAGGAAAATCTTCCTTGATCGACGGACGTCGCGGCGCAGGCAAACCTGGGAACTCATCCCGGTGCTGCTGGCCGGGCTTCACGGTGGTCGTCGTCGAGCCGCCAAAGCGCAAATCAATGTTGCCTGGCTGCACATTGGTGAGTGGTCGGGGCGTGGTTGTTGTTGTGGTTGTCGTAGTGGTGCTGCTGGTTAGCGGCGCCAGGCCAAAGCCGGGATGCGGCGCAGGACCTCCACCGGCAGCGGCGCCACCGCCCGAATAGCTCAAATCAAATGGGTTGGGCTGCGTCTTCTGGGGGCGATATGGCGCAAAGCCCGGTGGCAAATTGGGCGCTGTCGAGGCGCCTGCACCACCCAAACGGCCAGCTGGCAAGCTAGCCGGCGTTGTGCCACCCACGTGATGCTGCTGCTGATGCTGCGGCTGGTGTCCATTGGCATTGGCTGCCGGCCACTGCGGTCCGTGAGCGGACGGAGCACCGATGGGCGATGAGCTGGGCGTGTCGGGCCGTGGACCCAGCGGCATTAGCGGCGCATGCGAGATGACCAATGGCGGTGGCTTCTGGGCCGGCGTGACGGCCGCAACGGATCTAGCGGTGCTCGTTGCGGGCCTCACTGTGGTCGTTGTCGTCGTGGTGGTTTCACTGTTGCTGCTGCCGCCGCCAAAGAACTTCTTGAAGCCGCCAAACCAGCCGGACTTCTTGGTCGTCACCTCCACATCGGGCTCTGGGGTTATCTCGATCTCGCTCTTATAGCCAGCTGTTGGATGGACAAAGCCAGGTAAGATCGTTATTAATGGCCCACCTCTGGAGCCTCGGCGTTCGCCTACCTGCAATTTGGCTTTGGCTGGCAATCACAGCGCAAACAAACAGCGCGCTCAATGCCAGGTAACGCATTTTGTTGCTGTTTCTGCTCTTCTCAGTATTTCTGTATTTCTTTGTTATTACTTTTGTATTTTCGTTTACTTGTCGTTTGAGTTTTTATCACCTTGCTCGAACACAACCAACTGGTCAGAGATTCAGCGCACGACTGAGACCTAACACCAGAGACACGACTTCCAGCGGCTCGACGCTGCGAAACACTTACACACGGCCATCCGCCTCATCTCGGCTGTATTTTTGTTGGTTTTATTTGTTCCTTTCTGAATACCCTGTTATTATTGTGTGCAGCTGATAACGGGTAGATTGGCTACATGATTTTGCTGAGTTTAGTCCATATACATATGTACACATATATATTTCTGCATGTTGTTTTGTTTGTATCTGTAGCTACATCTCTGCATGTCTATCTATGTATATGTCTGCCTAAGAGAGAGAGAAGAAAGACGGACTGAAAGAGCTTTTTTGTACATTGCTATATATTTTCGATATTTCTCTATCTCTCTCTCTCCTTCTCTGTCTCTCTCTCTCTCTCTCTCTGTCTCTCATCTTCTTTCTGTCTATTTATCTGTCTCTCTCTCTCTATCAGTCCGGTATGTCCGTTATGTTAGTTTTATTCTCTTGTTCCCTCTCTATTTTTCTCTCTGTCCGAATCCCTTTCTCTCTCTAAACTTGTCTCTCTCTCTGTCTGCCTGTATGCCCCTCTGTTCTTTTCGTTTTTTTTTTCACTCTTTTTATCTGGCTAACTGTTTTCTCCCTTTATTTGTCTCTCTCTCGCTCTCACTCACTCCCTCGCTCTCTCTCTCTTTCCCTCTCCCACTCCCTCACGCTCTCTCTCTGCACTCTTCTTTGCTCTATCAACTCCTCTATATGATCTCCGGGGACTCCGCTCATCTGTATGGACCTTCGTAGGGTATTTGCTAGTCAGGCACTCTCAACTGTTGCACTCTTACTTATGTATATTTCAGTTTGTATTAATGAGCTGTTGTAGCTGCTGGCGCACAGCATTTAGCGTGGGCTTAGGTTGACGATCGAAACTGCGCTACCTTAATTAATTCAGGGCATTTCAGTTCAACTGTTTTGGCACGCAGACACTCGGTTAAGACTGTAACTAAGTCCCTGAAGTTTTGCCACTAGAAATCAAAAACAACTTATGTATGTATATAGAAATGTATATGTACAGTTATATTTGCGAATAAGGCTATAAAGCTGATTAGCGCTCTGCTCTATTTAAATATCGAAAACTGGTTTCATGACCGCATCGAAACCTGTAACTCAAAGCGAGCTCGGAACGCGATTTAAGCACTGCCCATTCGTATAAATTTATAGAAAATAGATTAAAATTTAGTACTATTATTTATAGTAATAATAGTTGTGATGTTATTAACTGAAATCCAGCCTGAATCATCATACTTGATAGAGCTGAGCTGCGTTGTGTAAGGAATAACCGTTTTCAATTAGTAAATTTTGTTGACCGATTGCATTTTCAAAAATAACCGATTCGAGATTGAAAAATAACCGTTGCAAACCGATAATACCTTATTCGATGATTTTTGATATACTTATAATACTACTTACTGCCGAAAAATTACCGTTGATTACCTAAACCCGCCTATTATGTGCTTGACTTTTCAAAATAACCGTTTCATACCAGTTGAGCTGCAGTGCATTGTGCAGTCGTTGTGCTTGAACCTTTTTCGCTGCCTAAATTCATTTGAACTTCTGAGAGTTAAGAGGGTTGAGGGTTGTAGATTTATTTGTGTTTTTTCTGCTTTTTTTCTGAGAATGTGCCGCAATTATGCTATATGCAGAGCTTAATAATGCGCTTTAATTGCAACCGGGGGAAAAATGCGAATATAGAATTTGTACATTTGATTTGATTTGATTGGATTTGATTTGATGACTTACATAAAATGCTAATAAACAAAACGCTGTCTCTTAAAGCTTAGCTAACACTTTGTTTCCATCTCTCTCGCTCTCTCTCTTTCTCTCTCACTCGCTCTCTCTTTAGCAAAAGAGGGGGGCCAGCGGACGACCCCAATTCCGCTTCGACTCGTCACAATTATAAATTGCACTCTTGATGTTTTTTTTACGATTCAAAAAGCGGGGTATATTGATTAGGGGAAACTTTCTCGATATCATTGAGTATAAACGTTTGTTCGATGATTAATTCAATAAAAATCTATTTCAAATCAGAGCCTAAGTAAACCTAATGATAGAAATATTTCTGTATCTGTATCTTCCCATAGAGTATCCCCCGTATCTCTTCATATTACTCCCGTCATGGGTGTCTCTTAGTCGTGTGCATCCCATTGGATCACTTTTACTTCAATCTGTTTAAATGTTGTTTGCTTTGAGCTCATTTCTAACAAATAACAAAAACTGAAAACTTGAAACTGTGGAACGCTTATCAATTTTAAATAGGAAAAAGGCCATTGGGAAAGGTTAAGCATTTATTATATGAATATTCTATATACATATGTATACACATACATATACATATATATTAAAGCATCTATATGGACACTCTCATTGTGTACACATCCGTTGGATAAGGTAATGGGATTCATTATCTATGCCTGAGTGAATTTGAATAACTTTTGGAAAGTATTCTCTATAGACATCCCTTTCTCAACCTTCTACTCTTCCTTTTCTTCAGTTCTGTTTTATTCTCTTCTCTTCTATTCTCTTATCTTCTCTTCTCTTTGTTCGCCCTTTCTTCTTTGCTTTCTTTTTCATTTTCTCATTCTGTCTCTCTTATAATTCTCGTTTTCCTTTTCCTTTGGCCTTTGCTTTACCTTTGCTTATTCGTCCGTCTCCTCTTACTACGCCATACTACTTTCCTCTTTTTCTACTCTCTCTTCCTCACTCACTCTTCCACACTACTTTCGCCTCCTCATTGGCTTTTCTTTCTTCCCTGCTCATTCTTTTCTACTGCTTCTTCATCTACATCTCTAAATTTTTCGTAAGTCTTAGAACCATCTTGAAGAGGTTTTTAAATGTTGCATACATTTAGACTTGTATTTATAATGATATATATATCATTATAATGCATGCACTCATATTGTATATATGAGCTTTATATTAGAAAGAAAAAAAATAATAACAAATTCCCAATGAAGATCAACAGAAAATACCAAAAAAAAAAAATAAAAGTTGAGTTTATTATAATTTCTAAACATTATTATTAGAGCGATCATGCACAGAAATTAGGTTAGAAAAAAAAAAAAACTGGAAGCAAAGCTTGTCAAACGCTTCTATTGATTAACTTTCTGCGTATTGCCTCGTCCAAAGGGGGAATTGCTTCACGTGGTATTAGAAACGTAGACAAGTTGAATAGATCCAGGAATACTTTGTATCGATCGCTGAAAGTGAAACAAACCGACGATCAATGAGCGAAGATCAGGTAACAACTACCGGTGGTCACTCACCTGAGTGTGGAGCGTAGATATTGATAGCCGGATGAGCCGCCAGTGCCCAGCTGTTGGGATCCGATCATGCGTTGCACCATGATCACATGATTGTCTAGGCAAGAAAAGTAAAAGTGAAATGTGTTCAACACAGAGAGAGCGAGAGAGAGAGAGAGACAGAATGAGTGAGCGAGTGAGCTAGCATTCACTTACAACGCCATTTCGTGATCAACGAGTCAATGTCCATGAGCAGGGTCAGCAGCTGATGGGGCTGGCTGAAGCGTGGCTCGTCCCTATAGAACGTGATCATGATGGCGCCCTGAAGCGCACGATGGCTAAAGCGACGATCACCGCGTTTCACCAGCGCATCGTGCACCGCCGGATCGAAAATGGACCGATAGACCTCACGTCTCTTCTCGATATCCATGAGGCGATAGTTTTTCGCCTGCTCCACCGGCTCCAGCATCGCGCTCTGCACTTGGGCGGCCAGAAACTGATCGACACTCTGCTGGAACTTGGCCCAAAAGTTGAAGCCATCCTCCTCCAGCCCCGGCGTCCGTTCCAGCCAACGCTGCACCAGCGTCAACAGCGACGGTGAATCCTCCGAGTCGCGTATGGCATGCAATGCCTGCTTATCATTCCCGAACACATCCGTATACTTCTGATTATATTTCACACGCTGATCGGTCAGCACGCCCAACTTGTTCTCGATCAGTCGAAACTGCAGCGACTGAAATCCAGAGGCGGGCGCCAAATACTTACGAAAGTCCATGAAATCCAAAGGCGTCATTGTCTCCAATATGGGCACCTGATCGACCAGCAGCTGCCAGAAATTGAAACAGAGATATGAATATAAATCGACAATATCATAAGATCTGTGAGAAACCGAATGGCAATTGGAATTCATGGAAAGTGTGATAAGATCTATGAGAATAGTAACATAAAGGTAATATCATAAGAAAAGCTATTTATACAGTCGGAAAGTGAAAAATTATTATAGATCTATGTGTGTACCGAAGAAGATCACTAACGAAAAGCAGATTTCGACTATGAAGATAACATCATAAGACAATACAAGTAATGTAAATATTAAAGCGTTTTGATATAATGAAGTACAATCATGAGATCTATGTGAATTATAATGTATGTACAAATTTTGCAAGTAAATGAAGAAGAATGAAGAGTGCAATAAAAGGATTTAAAACTGGATAATGAAGCTGGACAAATATGTAGACTCTATATGAATATAGAGCTATCTAGCTTGCCTTCAGACCGAAGCACAATATTTCATGAGTGCAAGATCAATTCAAGACTCTTTGATAAATGAGAAATTTGAGCAGTCATTTCAGATGCTACAGATAGCTACAGAAAGTGTACAATTTGTAATATAAGGATAGTTGATATTAGTACGTTTAAGACCTCTATAGTATTTAAGAAATTAGGCAGAGTTGTTGCAAGTTAAATTGAAGATCAATTTAGTATATGTGTAAAGAGTATATGAAGATCTCATGACTTTATCAATATAACAATTGAAAGATTGTTGTTAAGAATATAGGATAAAGAACTGAACTAAATTATGTAGAAAATCTATGTGAAAATCGTATGCATTTAAGATTTAAGCAACACTTCATGTATGGGAAGAGCTTGATATGATAGATAGATCATCTCATATACATATATCATTATATCAAGCTGCGATCGCTTACCTTAAGTATGAGGACGACGCGATTTAGGCGTTTCACAATTTCCAATGTTTTGGTCTCAGCAATGACCTCGGCGTCAAGCATATCACGTATGGAATCGAACTCAAAAATGATTTGCTTAAACCAGAGCTCATAGGCTGAACCAAAGCGCGAAGATAGAGAAACAAATAGTTGGGCAGAGTGAGAGAGGTATATATAGAGAGTGAAAGAGAGACAGAGAGAGAGAGAGAGAGAGTTGTATTCACCCTGATGCGTTATGATGAAGAGATGTTCATCGTGCACCGGCCTCTTATCCTCCATGGAGAGCATGCACTGTGCGTCTAGCAGCTTGTCCAGCATCAGATATTCCCCATAGATCTTGCCCACCTCATTGGACAGTGGAATGGCGCCATCGTCGTGATCGTCGCTGTGATTGAGCTCAGAGTGTGTGTGAGTGATGCTTGCTTCAAGTTGCCTATTCATCAACAATTTTGATGCTCACCCGTTACTGGCATAGGGGCAGCTCATGATTGGACTACAAGTGGATCGATGCGACTCGCTGTACGTCGAGCGACAGACTAAATCGCCACCCAAATCAAATATTTATATATATCTACCCGATGTCCGTCTCAATCAACCTACAACAAGTTGGCAGTTCCAGGCCAGCGCACAGCTGCCAGCTCTAGCTTAGCGATGAGGCCTGACAGCCTTGTTGTATACCCTGTAAAATGGGATTTGTATGTGAACACATTCATGATTTACATATTTACATTTGGTTTCGTTTATTGCACATAAACGAAACACGGAATGAGCAATTATCGATATATGTACGTCAATGTTGATCCCAATATTACATTGACGACAATTATAGATGAGTCTGTGTATTTTGGTTACTTATCGATTATTATCGAAATATAAAACACATATGTAATATATAAGGTATACATTGATCGAATCAATGTTGAAGTTCAAGAATTATTTATGGGCTAACACATAATAGTGAGATATGAAAAGTCGAGAATTGATGACAAAATATCGAAATCGATAACATTTATATTTATAGTCTAAAAAAAAGGAATATAATAAAAATTCATTGTATGAAAGTCGAATAAATTATACATTATAAATCAAACTTAAATAAATATCGATGCATAAAGAAATATAAAAAAAATCGATCAAACAATATATATAATAAATCGATAGACATAGATACATATGTATATCATAGTTATATCATCATAGAGCAGAGCTTGAGACAGCTCAGCTACACAATAACTGTAGGTCGCATACACCTCTCTGTTCTTATCTATCGCATGGCGCTCGGAGGCTTATCAGTGAAGGGTTCGAAGCTAGCTAAGACTAAAATCAACTTTCTCATACTCTCCCATATTGAATACGTCAATGTACAAAATGAAAACAACAATTTGGTTTTGTTTTGTTGTTTTTCTTTTTAATATAATTTTGTTTGTGTTTAAAATTTATTTTTGAGTCCTTGGCTCAGTCATATTTTTTAATTTCTTCTCTTGTGTTCGTGTTATATAGTTTAATATTATCTTTGTAATACTATTCATATACATACATATATGTATATATTATATATATATATATATATATATATATATATATATATATATATATATATATATATATATATATATATATATATATATATATATATATATATATATATATATATATATATATATATATATATATATATATATATATATATATATATATATATATATATATATATATATATATATATATATATATATATATATATATATATATATATATATATATATATATATATATATATATATATGCATATACATATATAAATTTGTTGTTGCTTAATTTATTAATGAATACATATTTTGTTCTCTTCTTCTTCTTGTTGTTGTTGTTGCACAAAAAAAGTCATTCAATATTCAATATTTTTGTATATACATATATATATAAATATATATATATATATTCAATATTTTTGTATATATAATATATATATATATATATATATATATATATATATATATATATATATATATATATATATATATATATATATATATATATATATATATATATGTATATATATTTTTCATATAATTTGTCAACTACATTTTGCATAGAAAAAATTTAGTTATAGTTGATATTCAGACAATTCAAAAAACACAAACGTATATAATGTATATATCATGTATATATATATTAAGTATGCAAATCGCGCTGCTTTTGTCAATTCAAAATTCTTTTTTAATCCTTTTTTCACTATTTTACCGACAATATATTTGTTGCTTACTTTGCTTTGGTATATTTTGTTGTAATATATATATATATATATATATATATATGTATATATATGTATATATCTACAACTAACTTCGTTTTGCATTCGAGCTCTACATCTAAATTCCTATATTTTTATTATATTTCATTTCTATATATATAAATAATATATATATATATATATATATATATATATATATATATATATATATAGATATATTTATATTATATATATATTTATATCGATAGCTCTAACTAACTCGGGTTTCGCGTTGTCTCTGTGCTGCTTTATAGTAGATATTATTTATAATATATATATACATACATATAAGTATATATATTTATATAAACATATGTGTACACATACATACATATATATATTCATATATATAGACATGAACGCAATTTGTGATTTCGTTTAAAAATAATATTCAACTTATTTTGTTTTGTTTTTCTTTGCTCATTATCATTATTATTATTATTATTATATTTTCGTTTTGTGAGTACTATATATACTAGTATATAGTTATCTTGTATATTTTCATACAATCAATTTCCATACTCTTCCATTTATACCTGTTTCAAGTTAATCCAACAAGCAAAATATTTCTTTCGTTTCGTTTTCGTGCTGCTTTGGCACTTGGTTTATCTTTTTCCTCTTTTCCCTTAGAAGTAAATGATTTTCACGAATGATACAATAGATAGCATATACATATACATATACATATACACATATACAAGCACATATGTATATATATATATGTGTGTGTGTGCATATATGTATATGTCTGTTCCTTATGAAACCCAAACAAACTGTAGCTCACAAAATATATATGTATATATATACTATATACGCATTGTAGCGAATGAAAAAAGATTTCAAGTTTAACTCAAACCAAAAGCATTTTCTTTATGTCTACTCGAACTACAAATACCCTTTGCAGAACTGATCAAAAATTGTTGAACAATAAATACTATATAATATATATAGATATATGTTTGTAATGTCTAGCATTAGCTTAAGAAATGAAGTGAAATTAGTTATATGAACTCATTATTTCGTTGTTCTAAGTATATCAAATGCTATTACCGATTTATATAGACCTGTGCATATACATATCTATGTATGTATATATATATATATATGATTTTTTGTAATCAAAACTTTTGGGATAACTCAAAAATATATATATGTATATAGATTCCATTTTTTATTATACAGTAAAAAAAAATATACAAAATTATATTGAAATTATAACTATTAATTTTAAATTGAAAAAAAAAAAAATATATATATATATATATATTAATAATTAATATATAAATGCTTAAATATATAGTCGCTAGTTATAAAGTTTTTCGCGTATTAAGTTATTTAATAGCTCGAAAAAAAAACACAATTTTCATTTCATTTATTTTTTAATTTTTTGTTTTTTTTTATGTTAATACTCGTTCATATTGAAGCTATTTGCATGAATTTAAAACTTAGTTTATATCAGTATGCTCTTATGAATATGTATTCGAGGTGCGTTGGGACCTTAGAGAAGAGACTACTAGAGACTAGAGTCAGACCAACTGAGCCTATATAGCTCTTAGCTATGTTCATTTATGAACGCACTGCATTGGAAGGTATTATCGATCTAGATTAACCTTGGAACTGCAGACCAGACTACTATATTTCATAGAGGAAAATCGGAATTATTTAACAAATTTTGTTTTGCAGCGTGAACAAGTATTACACAGTCGGTTATGCCCGACAGGAAATTTTGCATAATTTTGTTTGTTTTTGTTTCGGTCATTATATATATATATATGTATATATATATATATATTTTTTTTTTTTTTTGTGGGTGAGAGAAAAGATTGGTTATAGCACCAAAATTGCACTACATTCAAATATATATAATATATATATATATATAATTTAATATAATATATTTAATTTATAATATAATTTAATTTCATTTATATATATTTTTATATTTTTACTTAAAATCAAATGCATTGAGCAAACATGTTTTTTCGATAAAGCGCAAAAAATGTAGACAAACTTTTATATGGAAAAAAAAGTTTTCAATAAGAAAAAAAAAAAGATTTAAAATTATACTAATTAAGTTTTTAACATTTTGGTATATTTTCTTTCTCTTCTTGTTGCATTTGTAGCACCCAACATGATGTCAATAAATTCATGGATTTAATTTGGTTTCTTCTTCTTTCACTTTTGGTTGCTGCGTTGTAACTTAAAAACAAAATCTATTTAACTTTTTTTTTTGTAAATATTTGTTTCTGTACTTTTGTTTTTATCATATTTAAATTCAATTCATTTTTTCTCATATTTAATCAGAGTATTTTCCTTCGCGTTGCTAATACTAGTGTTTAGTGTTGTTAGCCTTACTAAATGTGCAAGCGACTACACAATACAGACAGACAGTGAGAGTGAGAGAGATAGAGGGGTTTAGTTAGTGAGTGAGACAGCAAGTGAAACGCTCGCCAGGATCAATGCGTTCAACAACAACGATTCCAAAACTAGAAAAGCAAAACAATTTTCACATTTTGATTGAGTGCCCCTCCTAGTACTTTTCTTTTTTCAACTATTTCTCAGCTGTGGGCGTGGCTCAACCCAGGCCAGCACCACCGCCCAAGTGCACTGAAGTCGCTGACAGCTCGACGCGTTGACATTGGCGGCGCTCAACAATCACCGCCGCCGGCAGCGACTATTCCAGCCCGGGTCATACGTTCATCGCATAATAAACGGATCCCTGCTGCTGTTGTTGCTGTTGTTGTTGCTGCTGTTGTTGCTGTTGCTGTTGCTGCTGTTGCTGTTGTTGCTGTTGTGCTGCTCCGCCTGTTGGCGAGACCATGGCACTGCAATCGCTGTGCGACACAGCTGCTGCTCCCTCGGGCACGCCTCGTTCGCTAAAGCCCGGCATGCCGCCCTCTGCTGCGAATTGATAGTGCTGCGACATGAGACGCTGCTGCTGCTGCTGCTGCTGGTGTTGTTGTTGCTGTTGTTGCTGTTGCTGCTGCTGCTGTTGATGCTGCTGGTGCTGATGCTGTTGCGGATGCTGTGCGTAATGGGCGGCATGACCGCGCCCACTCACCACATGCAACTGCATGCCGGGCAGTGCATAGCCAATGGGCACGCGAATCGTTTGCTGTGTTACCTGAGCAAAAGTGAAAAAGGAAAGAACAATTTGAGTATAATTCCAAACACCAAAGTGTGCTAAAACTTTTTCTGCATCTGTATAGATCTATATAGATCATCCCTTACACCCCACCTCTCTTTGTCCTTCATTATCTTAACTTATCAATCGCAATGCATTTCACTCGTTAATTTAGACTCTCACACTTTGCCGTATCTTTGGTGTTTATTTTCCCTTTTATTTCCCTTGCTTTCTCTCTCTCTTTCCTCTTCCTGTCTCTCTACGCTTCGGTCCCTTCCCCTCTGTTCTTCCCATCTTGTTTTTTCTCAGCCTTTACATCTGTCTCTCTCTCTCTCACACTTTCTCTCTGACTCTTTCCTTTATCTCTCTGCTGTATTTTCTGGTATTCCCTCTCTCTTTATATCTCGCTCGCGCGTCTCTTTTCTCTGATACATCTCTCTCTCTATCTTTTACCTCTTTCTTTTGACTCTATCTTTTACCTCTCTGTTGTATTTTCTGGTATTCCCTCTCTCTGTATATCTCGCCCGCACTCTTCCTCATCATCTCTTTGTCTACTGCGCTGTCTCTCTCTCTCTCTCTCTCTCTCTCTCTCGCTGTCCTCATATTTCTCACCCTCTCTACGAAATTTCTCTATATTTCATTCATTCTTTTTCTCCCACTCTCTCTCATTCTGTTTCTCTCACTTTGTTTCCCTCCTCCTCTTTCACACATACCCTAAGCTTCTCTCTTTAACTTGCTACCCTGTCTACCATCTCTTTTTTTCTCCGCTTCTCCTCTCTCTCTTTCGCATTCTCACCTGCTGATACTCGAGTATATTCTGCCGCTGAATGTGCGCCAGCTTCGGATCGACACTGCTGCTGGTGGCAAATTGGGAATAGGTTTCGGCATTGTAGGGTATCAGCACCATCGTCTGATGGTAGTTACGCAACGGCGGCGGCGACTCCGGCCGTCGGGTGGGGCTGCGTGCAAAGTGGCTGCTGTAGCTGCTGTGCTTGCTCTGCTCGATGGCCGTTGCGGTCGCCGTTGCCGTGACGCTCTGGCAGTTCTGTGCGGCCGCATACAGCAGCGAGGCATCGTCGGCGGCGCCCTGCTGTATCATGGTCTGTCGGAACATGGCGCCAGCTGGCAGCGTCTGATAGTAGGTCTGCTGTATGGCAGCCGCAGCCGCCGCGTCCACCGGAAAGCGTTGCTGCTCTCCGCTCTCGCTGTAGAAGCTCCAGGTGCGCTGCTCCGTCTTCTGCTGCGCTATGGTGTTCGCCTGCAGTGCAGCGGCCATTTGCTGCTGCAGTTGTTGCTGCTGCTGTTGCTGCTGCTGCTGTTGCTGTTGCTGCTGTTGCTGCTGCAGCTGCTGCTGCTGCAGCTGCTGCTGCTGTTGCTGCTGTTGCTGTGGCACATTCTGCGGCGAGGGATTCTGTTTGGGCTGATTGGGCATAGCGTAGCCCTTGATGGCCTGCGGCACCGGCTGGCTACTAATCACCGTTGTGGGTATCTGTTGAGTGAGCTGCTCCTGCATCTGGGCGAGAATCTCGTTGGTGGAGCTGAACTTGGGCTTGATGCCGCGCACCGAGGGACGCTTGTTGAAGCCATAATCGTTCTGCTCATCGTCATCGCTGCTCGCCTGCGACTGGGACTGCGATGCGCTCTCTACGCCCGTGTAGCGTTTCTTTAGCTGCTCCGTGCGCTTGGCCTCCGCCTGGGCAAAGGCGGCCAGTTCGTCCTGCTGTGTTGTCTCCTGGCCGGGTGTGCCCGCAATTACATCCGGCGCCACCTTACGTGCCTCATCCCCTCCGCCAGCAGCTCCGCCGCCCGCACCACCAGCTCCTGCACCAGCTCCAGCTCCGCCGCCTCCTGCTCCTCCGCCCATGGCCAAGCCCTGTGCCGCCATCGCTGCGGCTGCCGCCTGCTGTGCCGCAGCATCGCCGACGCCCGCTGCCGCCGCCGCTCCCAGCAGCTGGCTCATGTTGTAGTCAGCTGCGGCCGCAGCAGCCGCATAATGGGCATGCGCATGCGCCGAGTGCCCATGCTGATGGGCAGCCGCTGCTGCGGCCAGCGTGTAGTAGGAGGACAGATCGTCCTTATTGCCGGCCACGCAGGCAGTCAGCGGCGCCAGTGTCGATAAGAATTGACGCTTCGGCTCGTTTTGGCGCGGCGGCGTTCGATGGATTTGTGTGTGCACCACTGGCACCTGGATGCCCATGCCCAAGTCTGGTGCGGCCGGGCAGCGGCATTCCTGGAGAAGAGAGAAGAAAAGTGTTAGTGATCAATAGATTAAGCTGTACATTACTGATTTGGATATACATATATCTGTAGAGCGGCTCTCTTTGCGATTCTCACGAGTTTAGGTAAGCACTCAAAGCTTTCATGGACATAATAGAAAAGTTCTGACAAGTTACAAGCGTATAGCCATTAATTTTTATGCTTTCGGGTGTATAACACTTGTATAACACTTGTATAACAGTTGTATAACACTTGTATAACAGCTTTTAAGTGCTGATATAACATTTATATTCATGTACTTCCTGTATAATACATATAATCAAATATTTGAGCTGCACAACAGTATAACAGTTGCTTGCTTGCCCTTCTCTGTGATTTTGTATTAAACCAGAAGCAATTCATTTAAGACTTGCAGTTGTATAACACTTGTATTAATGTTGTAAGACATTGGAAATACAACTTTATACTCATTTATAAATATTTGTCTGTAAAGTACATTTCCTATCTAAGCTTGCCCTTCTATGCAATTCTCATGGGTACAATTAGTAAGCCTCTCTCCCTACCTCCAAGTCCCACCGTGAGCTTACCTGTGGTATGATAACAATTGGATTCTCCTCGAGCTCCATTATCTTCTCCTGCTTCTTGTCCCGACTGAAGATGTCGGCGATTTTCTTGTAAGCCGACGAGCCGCTGGACGAGCTGGAGACGGAGCTGCTGGGCGAGAAACTCTTCTCGCCGTTCATGAATTTGGGCGCAAGCGTGTTGGGGTTCTCCTCGCCGGCGGGACTATCGCGCTGCGCCAGCTCCGAGCAGTCACGGTCGCTGGCCAAATCCTGATCCTGATCAGCATCGGCAACGCCGCGTGACAGCTCCTCGACCAGATCCTCATCAATGTCGCAGGTCAGCTGCTTTATGCGCTCCTCCAGCGAAATGTCCGACTTGACGGCCTTTTTCCTGCAATGACAATAGCGAAAGAACATGAAAACTCAGTTTGCCTGACATACGCTTCAGTTGCACTCACTTGATCAGGGAGCGTCGGAGTATGTTGCGCTCCATGCTGCGCCGCAAGGTGTCCGAGTCGCCGCAGCTGCCGGGCAAATGGGTGACCAGGCAGCCGGCACGCTTCGACTCATCGAAGGCGCGCAATGCCTCCGAGGTGAGCACCGGCGCCTGTTGGGCCGAGACGCTGGGAAACAGTTGGCGCACCGCCGAATTCGGACGCAACGCATTATTGAACAGTGTCGAGTGCTTCTTGATGGGTATCAGCTCGTTGATCTGGTTCTCGCTATCATCCAGCTCGCCGCACAGCGACTGACCATCGCCATCGGTGCCGGCGTTCGCCTGATCCTCGGTCACGAAGCGCACCGAGCGCTTCGTAGCGCCACTTTCATCCTCTGAGGTGGTGTTATTTTGGTCATCCGATTGCTGGAGATTGAGGTGTACATAGAAATGATTGTTAACTCTCTGATTGATTGACTGACGACAGCTCTGACTGGCTGTTTAACAGGTGACAGACTAGCTACCTGAAGATTTATTTGTTTTATAGTTTGATTGCCAGGAATAATGATTGATTACCTGAATATCTACAGCTGTGATTGACGACAGCTCTGATTAGTTTGCTGATTGACAGACTATCTGATATGAAACAGTTTTCTTACTCTTTGATGAATTGCTTACAGATCTGACGGCCTACAGCACTGAATGATGCTGCTCTAGCTTGTTTGCTGATTGATAGACTGTTTGTCTGCCTGGTATTGCTTGATTGACGAATTACATATCTGACAGATGCGTTGATTGACTCGCTGTCTGTCTGTCTGAGTGCAATAGATTGATTGCTTGATTGTCTAAATAAATATACGTCTATCTCTAACAGACTCATTTACTGATTGAGTGACTAACTAAGCGACTATCTGATTATTTGATTGATTGCCTTGCTGAACGACTGATAGACTTGACTTCATTGCTAGATGATTAGCTTGGTTGCTTGACAGACCCTAATTAATGAATAGTTGATTGACGAACCTAATTTAATTATTGCCATGGACTGATTGATTGATTGTTGCTTCACTACACTCACCTGCGAAATGGAGTCCTGCTTCCAGAGCTTGCCGCCTTTTAATATACCGCTGATCTGTGTGGTCGTTGTTAGCTCCTTGGGCGGTATGGGCGGCGGCTTCTCCTCATCGTATTGTTCCGAGCCAGCTGCTGAGCCTGCAGCAGCAGTGGCTGCTGCCGCTGCTGCCGCCGCCGCTGCTGCAGCTGCTGTGGCGCTCGCCTTGGCCGGCAGCGCCGGTGGCAGCATGTCCGCTGCTGGCGTGGAGCCAGCTCCAGCGCCAGTCGAGTTGGCAGCGGCCAGATCCTCGGGCGCTTCGCGTATGATGCGTCGCTCGGTCACTGTGGTCATAGTGGTAATAGTTTCAACAACAAATCTTTTTTTCTTGGCTGTGCTACTGCCCGCTGCTGGCACCAGGCTGGTGCCGTAGCCGGAACCGGTTACGGAAACGGAACCGGGACTAGAGCTTGCGGCGGGCTTGCTGCTACTGCCCGAATCCTTTCTAACTTTGACTGTTATTTATTTACACACATGCACACATACGCACACACACACGCGCACGGAGCACGAAGTTCAGCATTCACATACGGCATAGTCAGAGAGAGCGGCATATTTGGTTGTAATTGTTATACGAAATAGAGCATTGAATAGATTTGCATTGACAGGTGGCAAAGAGACAAACGTGGTTAGTTGGGAGAGCAGTGGATGGGTGGACAAATGAGCGTGGTCGAACGATTGATTGCGAGCAGCTTTGGCTGCAGCTTCAGTGTGCAGTGATATTCTCATTGATGTATAACAGATGTGTGCCAGTTGTAGATCAACTATATAACAACTAAGTTACGTTATAAGAAAATGTATCACAAATTGTGCAACATCTGAATAATAATCATAAAACAGTTGTATAACAGTTATAAAAGTTGTATAACAGTCATATAACAGTTGTATAACAGTTATTGAATTTGGATAAAATCTCTATAGCTGTCGTAGCTGTACACACCAACTGTATATAACATTAGCCGAATATCTTTAGCAATAGCCAGTCAACTGTATAACAGTTGTATAACATATGCACAAATCACTTTGAATGGCATGATTGATCAATTTCGCTTTCTCTTTCGTTCTGCAATCTGCCAATAGTCCATATTGAATGAATGCTCTAGGAGAGGATTACTTTAGATTGACTGATGTAAGCCATGTATACTCTATGCCATATATGTATAATATTGAGAGATGATAATTTGGAAAGTTGGCAACGATTGATGAATGGAATTGCTGCTCTGTGCTATGACCGCTCAAGGCTAATTGCAGGAATATTGCAAAAATGAGCTAAACAAATGCTGAGCAAACTCGGGTTTGGGTGCTGGGCGAGTGGCGTGAACTGGATGCAGCGATGCATGTAGTATAGCGAGTGTATGCAGCGATATACGAAGCAAATGAGGAATTCGTTGAGCTGAATTGGAAGAGCTTACCTGCTGCTGCCGCTGCGGGCTTGTATTGGGATTGAAGCACATATTTGGGACGCTCCTCGCCGGCGATGATCTCCTTCTGCGTGATGCGACGCTCTGGTGAGCTGGTGTGCAATGGCAGTAATGCCACAGCTGGCACGCCAATGGGCGTCAGCTCTTCGTTGCATTGGGTGGCGCTGCATTCTGTGGAGGAAGTGACAGACGGGGGACAATATTAAATGCTGGCATGATTGATTGAGTGATTAATGAGCAGCTCGAGACCTAGGGCTAGGCCCAGCTGCAAGAGCTAGGCAGCTATAAGTCGTATTGTATAAACATTTGTATAACAGTTTTTAATACCATGTCGTGTCATTCTATATTTCGGAAGTTCACATTTAAAGGTAAAGTTTGATTTATTGAATTTCTTAATTGATTTCAAATATTCGACACTGTCATACTGTTATATTGAGTATGCCAGTTAGCGGGCCTGTTGCTGCAGCGGAAGCGCGCTTGAAGGATTGCTCTCTGATATGAGGGCGCGGCCAAAGCTCGTGTCCCATTCCCTGGTGCTCGACTTAACTTTGGTGGCTTAGTGGTTCAGTGGTTCCGGCGGCTCGTTGGTTCGCTGGCTCTTTGACTGTTAACCGGGTGGGTCACATTCCGCTTCGTTAGGCGCAACAAATAATGTTCAAGGAGGGGGCGACACACGAGTTCCGTTTTGCTTGCCAATCAATAAAGCGTGACCAAAATTAATGTAAACATCGAGCCTAGCCTAGCCTAGCCCGTTCCCTACTTTCCGAACTACAAAGATATAGACCCCATTGCCTGACGCACAAAAAGTGTCGCTTCTCATATCCTTCTATGGGCAACCCAATAAGCAAAGCCATAAACAACTACAAAACTTTCGCTTGTTTATCCATTAAGTTAAGTTTCCATAAATCAATCAATTGCTAACCATTGGTAGCATCGACGTCTGCGGCAATGCGGGCTTACGATTTTCCTCCTTGCACTCGTTTTTTATGCCCGACAACCATGAACTCGCTGCAGATTATTGCACAAAGTGTTGCAAGTAGGTCTAGAGTTGCGTATAGTCTATGAAAATCTATAAAGTTAGAGTCTGAAATCGAAGACGACTTTAACTGGATTCACCTCATTAAGGTCCATACACGAATCCTATAGCATTAAAGTAGAGTTCTTTTCGAAATTCGATGTATAACAGTTGTTTGATATTTAACATTTAACAGTATATGGTGTGGCTCTAACTGTAGCTAACTGTTAGCAGACGTATAACAGTATCATTGTATAGAAGTTAACAGTGTTGCAATTGTATAGCACTCGTAGTTGAATGTTGGTCACCGTATAACAGATGTAAAATACTTAAAATAGCTATATAGTAAATATATAACGCTTGTATGCTTTGTTTAGTATAGAGCTAGTTATAGGGTATGAATATATGCTGCTATATGATAACCGTCGAACAGATGTATAACACTTGCATAATACTAGTTGTATGGCAGTTACATGCTGTTATACAAATGTATAGCACTTCCTTAGAGCTAGTTGTAAGTAGTTCCATATCACCTACATATATATTAATCGCATAACATATATAACAGTTCGACGAAACTTACGTAGCTGTCTCTGAACTCTTATATAAAAGATTAATTAACGTCGAATTAAATGTGTATACAGCAGCAGTGATATAAAGGCAAGTAAACCAGTCACGTAAGTCAGTTATATAACACTTGTATAACAGTTATCTTAAGCCTTGGCCCGCGATTGCCCCCTAGAACTTCGGGCAGTCGTATTAAATGAAATTTAATTAGCTATTAAATTTCATGGGCCTTCGCTGCGACATAAAAAATCAAAATGGCGTCGCATTTATGGCTCGCACCCAATTGGCACGGTCTAGACCCAGCTGATGGCCAGCCGAGGAGCCTGTTTGCATAAATAATTTATGATTAGATTACACAAAGGCAAACGAAAAAGAACGTTGCTGAATAGAGGCAATGCCCAAAAGGGCACAGACGAGCCGCGAGAGGACACCCTCCGCCCATCCATCTAGCCACGCCCAAAGGGATGCTCGCTAATTGCATCGGAGCTAGCAAAACATAAACCAAAAGCCAAAGGACATTGGCGCATTTACCTGCATCCTGTAGCTGCTTTGCGGCGCATTCGGCACACTCGGCGCACTCAGTGCAAACGCCCTGCAGGTCCTCATCGGCCTGCTGCTGCTGCTGCTGGGATGTGGCATGATGCTGTTGTTGTTGTTGCTGCTGCTGCTGCTGCTGTTGTTGCTGTTGCTGCTGCTGTTGCTGCTGCTGCTGCTGCTGCTGAGCGCTGCCCACAGGCGGCGGCGGTGGCGGTACTTGATTGTTGCCATTGCCGTTGCGCGCCGCCAACATTGCGGCACGCTGCTGCTGCAAACGCTGTATCACCTGCAACTGCTGCAGATGCTGCGCCCCAAAGATGTGACCACTGAGCGCACCGCCCAGCGTATTCTTCAAGCTGTTGTCCTTGTAGCCATCCGGTGGACTGAGCGCCGCATCGTCCACAAAGTCGATGGGCGGCTGGAATTTGGGGCTCTGCAAAATAGTTCAAAATGTCGAATTACACTCAGGGAAATTACGTTTCGTATTTTCAAATTAGCTGTATAACAGTTTTATGCAATGAGCTATCAGTTAGAAATTCGAGCTTTGAGTTGTACTAAATTCTATGTGAGAGTTGTGTTTGCAGTTGTATAATAGTCGTATAACAGTTTTACAATCATTTCATAACTAAATGACAATTTCATAACAGTTACATTTTTAGCAATATAACAGTTATATAACAGTTGTATAGCAATTGTTGTTAGCTTTTAACGTTTTGCCACTTCATTTACAATCCCTCCCGTGAGAACTAAGCGTATAACACTTGAGTAATTCACTCCTTCTTTAGCTTATAACAGTTTGCATTCCTTTTCTCCAAGTGTAGCTCCAACTTGATGTTAGCTAACTAAGTTATAGGCAACTAGGCTTCCAGCTACACGTAATTGTGCGCCCGCTCGCAAATTAAGCTAATTGAGTTTTATAGCCAGACGGCATGGGGGCGCTACATGCATATACATGCATGTATATGTGTGTGCGTGTGGGTGTGGGTGGCTGTCTGGCTGATGAACTGTGTGCGCTCATAAATCTGTGTTAAGTCTCCTCGGCGGCTGTGCAGGAAACTAATCATAAGGCAGTGACCGTTGCTCGAGTATAACACTTGTACGGCGCGGCGCTTAATTACTGTCATTATAGTTGTATAATAATTGACATAGCAATTCAATGTTATGGCAGCTCTACGACACTTGTATAACAGCTAGCAAAATGCAAGTAAAACTTGTTTGTTCTTAAAGCGTATAAAAGTCATTTAACAGATGTATAACATGCTTAGAGGTTGCTCGATAGTCTGTTAATTATATAGTCATGTTTTGAGCCTACTCTAGCTCTAATATAACAGTTGTATAACAGCTTCTAAAGCTCAAATTGATCCAGTGTTAATTGTATATGGCTTTTCGCTCAGCCAAGTGAATTTTGTTGTAAATATATTTAAAAACTCGTGTATAACAGTAATATAACAATGTCATAAATAATTGTTTGCCAGTTTTAATTTGTTGAATGCCTATATGAGCCAGTAATGTTCGACTACATACGTATAGCAGTCGTATGACAGTTGCATAACAGTTTATTCCTCGTCAGTTACAACTTCCAAAGCCGCCTATTAGCTGATTATCTAGCGCTAAAGCACAGCCACAAGCCACAATCCGCAAGACCAAGGACAAACACATCCAAATGCGAACACACACGCACACACACACACGTGTAAAACACATGCATTTGTAAGTGCAAATAGAAGTACATTTAACACAATGCATTTGCAGTTGCAAACAAAGTCTAGGCCAAAAGTTCGCTGTGGCTGCCTCTGCCTTTGGGCCAGGCAGAACAGGGCAAGGCAATCAAGTTGCCAAGAAGTTTCTTCTCTTTCTATTTTGCTGACTTCTTCAAGCAGTGCCACATAAAGCAAAAAGCCGCGCACATAACGTTGAGGAAATGCCTTAATATGTGTGTGTGGGAAAAGCCAAATGGAAAATGGAAAATGGCAAAGTCGTAAGAGCGCAGCTTGGCCATAAAGATTGTCAAATTTTCTTGCGGGTTTTTGTTTTGCAATTTACCTGAGAGAATTTGGTGTCTTGGCTAAATATATTGGCAATATGCATATATATGTTTATACATATATCAAGCCTCTCTTTTCTATCCATTACTTGTCTGATTTTATGTCAAGCTGTTAAATTTCTGTTGCTAAAATTTTGACTGAACTTGTTGTAGATTAGCTTTAAGCATTGCAAAGATAGACCTTGACTGTTATACTCCCTTAGTACTAGTTATTTTTAAAAAATCACATAAATATTTTGACTATTATATATATCTTTTAGATTAATTAATAAGTTGTATAACAGGTTTTACTCCATGCTTTCCATGCTTACTCTTGGAGCTTCTATATTAATATATATATCATAACTGTATCCTAACTGTTATATATATAAGAGCACTAAACTGTATGACAGTTTCTTCAGCATGTTTTCCTGTGTTATATTTGCCTACTTCATAAGCTTTAACTATTGGTGTTAGTTCTTGCATGGAATAAATAAAAATAAACTGTTATAAAATATGTATAAGAATTTAAAAGCTTGTGTAACAGTGTGCCAGGTCCCCTATATAACCTTTACCTAAATAGTTTCTGTTTGCCATTGATTAATATTATATAACACTTATAAAAGCCTTTGGTAAGTTGTATAACAGTTTCGGTTACATGCCTTCTACTATTGCTTTTGGCAACTATAGATCACATGTCACATAAATACATTCCAATACATATGTGTCGCACAGTTATATGCCTGTTAGAGTATTTGACATGTAGTATAACAGTTTTGCATCCAACACATTTTGCTGGCCTTTCCCTTTGTCTGCCGCTCGAGTTCAGTTTGGGTTATGCAACGCGTTTGGTACACTTGTTACATACACTAAATGCATATTAAACTCTTCAGAGCCAACACACCTACACACAGAGGCAAAGAGGGGGAAGAGAGAGAGAGAGAGAGAGAGAGGGGGTGGCACACAGACATGAATCTTAGGCATTTGCCACATGCTTGAGCAGCGCCAAGTCAAGTGCATTGGGCGTCCACCCACTCTGGCCAAAGCACTCAGACAGACAGACAGACAGGCAGAGGGACAGAGGGACAGATAGTGAGTGGGGCGTATTGTGTGTGGCCAGGACGGGTGCGGGGCTGTGCCAGCAGGACATTTGCCATGGCAGATAAGCAAAAAAGAGGCGCACTCAAGTGACGCTCATGTGGCAGAAAATTGAAATTTAAACGCAGCTCGAGGGCCGCTTAGAATCGATGCAAAGGCAAAAAAAAGAGAGAAAGAACTTAAAGAGTGCATGGCGTATACGTAACGCGCCACGAAGCAAGAGGGAGCGAGAGAGATAGGGAGAGCGATGGGGAGGAGACAGCAGGCGAGTTGCTGCGACAGCAAACCTTGCGAATGTGCTTAGCAACATGAAACGCGTACATCACGATAAAAGGCACAATTTCATAAAACAATATATCAGTGATATATATATATATATATTTACCATATATTTATATATATATACACACACACACTCACCCATACACATGCAACAATGTTGCTAACGTGCTGGGAGTCACTTGAGCTGCATTTTGTGTAAAAGTTTTTAAGTGATTTATACACCACTTGCACAAGGATAACGAAGTCGTGGTGGGGCGGTGTGAGGTAGAGACTCGAGCTAACTACAAACTTGCTAGCAGCATCTACAACAACAACAACAACTTGCAACTTGACTTGCCTTGACTGCCACTCGAGCTGCAAGCTGAGCCAAGCCGAGCTGAGTAAAAACAGGATGCCAGGAAACAGGATATGAAATTCAAACAATAAATGTATATACACATACATATGTACATACATATATAAACATATATATTTATATAGATTATTAAACTCAGCTCAATGGAGTGCAAAGCAAAATATGGCACGAAAAACTTTGTTCAATTATAGTTGAACAATTGTTTTGTTGTTGCTCATAATTGACAGAGCGCACAGTGGGGCGAAATGGCCAGTAAAGTGGGTGAAGGTGAAAGTATTGCATGGATCGAGGCTAAATTGGAGCCTAAGTATATACATACATATATATAATGATATATGTTAAGCAAGTTGAACAGCTTGAATGAGATATAGTGCACGGAGAGTCTTGGACAAATGACTGCAGAATGAAGTCTAAGGACTAAAGTCTAAAATGAAAGATGGAAAGCTAAAGCTGGAAGATTAAAGATTGAAAGCTCAAAAATTAAAGACTAAGGACTGAGGACGGAAGAAGAAAGACTGAAATACTAAAGTCTAAGTAGTGAAGACCCAAGACTGGAGATTGAAGACTTAAGTCGAAAGACTTAAATGAGATTAAAACCAAATCGAAATGCAGCTGAGCGCATAAAAAGTTGAGAATATAAAATTAAGGCAAAGTTAAGAAACTTAGGCACTGTCAACTGTAACCGTTGGCTTAAATAAAGTTTATAACAAAATGAACATGGAGGACATAAGACCCTAAAGGGGGTTTGTAGGTTGAAGCCTTAAGACAAGGGAACAAATGAAACAGAAGAGCTAAGAGAATAGTTAGAGGAGCATTAAATAAACGGAACATGAATGACATCAGACAAAGGAACGAGAAATAGACTGCAGACTTTGTGTCATATAAATATCGAAATCATATATTATAACATAAGAGCGTACGCCGATAATGTTAAGTATTTGTCAGTAGGCAAGTTAAATGTGACACTGTAAAATGTTTAGCAAGAGTTTAACTCCAAATCGCGAATTGGACAAGCGAAATAGAAGCAAAGCGCCAGAAATAATTGTCAACATTGACACGAAGTTGGCCAAAAAGGAAACTAGAGAGAAAATCAACGAAAATTAAGGAAAATCAAGGAAAATTCTATGAAAATGCAGAGCAAAAGGAAAATGTGTTTTAATGCTTAACTATTAAGCTGGCTGTCAACGCAACTCGCAATCTCACTCCCTCTCGGTGTGTGTGCATGTGTGTGTGTGTGTGTCTGTCTGTCTGTCTGAGTGTTGCCTACTTTTGTGCTGCGTCACACACACACACACACACACCAGCACACAGACATGCCTGAGCTGCCTTAAGCACTTCAACTTTGCTCACTTGTGCAACTCGTCGCTTAATCCGCTTAACGTGTGTGCGTGTGTGTGTTTGTTTCAGTGTTTATCTGAGGTACATAGCTACTTCTAACTGAAAGTAACTCGTCCACAGTGCCTCTTCCTCCCACCCTCTCCCTCTCCCTCTCCCTCTCTCACTCTCTCCCCCCTCGTTCCCTACAGCTATCTGCACTCACCTGTGGCGTTCGCCCATCGGCCGCATCGGCGGCACTCACCGCATAGTTGCACTGGCAGCCCTCCTCACAGCAGAGCCGCACCAGCTCATGCTCGCCGCAGGTGCAGGGCTCCTCGTCCTCCTCATCGTAGGCGCAATCCTCCCGTATCAATATGATATAGTCCGCCTCGAAGAATTCGTTGCGTGTCTCATCGAAAACGACGCGATTTTTACGCACCGGCGGCGGACGATTTGGTTTCTTGAGCAGACCGCGCAGCTGCCCATTCATTTCGCGCATCTTGAGCACGTTCGCTGTAGCAATTGTTGCTGTCGTATCAATTGTTGTTGCTGCTGCTGCTGCTGCTGCGATTGCTGCTGCTGTTGTTGATGTATTGTTAACGATTGCACTCGCTGCTGTTGTATAGGTTGCTGCTAGCACTGTTAGGCACTCATTGCATTGGCACACGCTTTCGCTCTCGCTCTCGCTCTCACTCTGCTCGCTCTCGCTAATGCCAACTCGCTCTTGCTGCTGCTGCTGCTGCTGTTGCTGTTGCTGTTGCTGTTGCTGCTGTTCGCTAACAAATTCAGCGAGCAACTCGTCGTAGCACTGATAGCCGCGTCGCTGCTTGCTGCACTCGGACAGCGGCTCACTCGGAGCTCCGGAGCTCGCTCTGATGTCGAGCAATTGCAATTGTCTCGCTGCCTTCAAATAGTCGCCAAAGCGTTGCACATCGAATTCGCTAAGTGACGCCACAAAATTGCCACTCGATGAGCTGCAATTGTTGCTGCTGTTGTTGTTGTTGTAGCTGTAGCTATTGTTGTCGTTGTTGTTGTTGTTGCTATTGTCGTTAACTGTGGGCACGAAGGCGCTGCGTATTGTTGTTGCTGTTCTTACTGCTGTTGTTGCTGGTGTCTCAAATTCAATCAGCACCTGGCTGCTACTCCCGCTGCTGCTGCTGCTGCTGCTGCTATCAGCCAAACTCTCACAGCGCACGCGCTCTGCAATTTCTTGCTGCGTATTCAGCAATTGCTGCTGCTCCTCCTGCTCCTGCTCCTGCTCCTGCTCCTGCTGCTGTTGTCTGCTATTTGCTTTGGCAATTTGTTCATTAGCAATGTCTTGTATACAATTTCGATTTAATTGTATTGCACTTGAGTCTGGGGCCACGGCCAATAGCGCGCTTTCAACTATTTTATTGTCCTGCAAAGCGCTGCTGTTGCCGTTGGGTGTTGCTAGTCCTCCTCCTGCTGCTGCTGCTCCTCCTGCTCCTGCTGCTGCTGCTGCTGGCTGTGGGGGTAGTTTCTTTGTTGTGCTTATTGTCGCTGTGCTGGCATTTAGTTGTATTAGTTGATGTTGCTGTTGCTGTTGTTGTTGTTGTCTCAAGGATGCCTTTACACAATCATCAACTACAACAGCCTCACTACAGCTGTTGTTGCTGGCAGTGCTGCTGCTGCTGCTGCTGCTGCTGCTGCTACTGCTGTTAACGCGTCCCTGAAAATTATGCTGTAAGCGCTTGAGCCTTTGGCTGGCCACAAAATCCTCAGTCAAATCGTCACCGAAATCAATAAGATCCTTATCGTTGCAGCTTGTTGCGCTGCTCGTTGCTATCGTCGCCTCCTGCTTAGCCCTTAGATCATTGCTATCGCTGAGCTGTATTGAATTCTTCGATAGTTTTGTTTGATTAGAGCATTGCTCGTTACGTTTGGCGTCAGTCGCGGCAACGGAACAGGCGTGCACTGGGCCAGCAGCAACATTCGTCGCTGGCAATTGCTGCTGCCATCGGTTGTCTAGCTTCAAATATGGCAATGACAATGGCACCTCCTTCTGCTGGTGGTGCTGCTGCTCCTTCTCTTGCTGCTGCTGCTGCTGCTGCTGCTGCTGCTCCTCCTCCACCAACAACAACAACAACGATTGCTCGTCACTATCACTAGACTCTTTTGTTGTTGCTGCTGTCGCTATGTCGCTTTGCACATTTGCACTCGAATTGTTAAAAAAATTGACATTTAAATCATTTTCACAAATTTTTTGCACAAATTTTTCTGTACGTCGCGCGTCGCTGTCCGCGTCGTCGCCAGCTGCGCTGCTCGCGTCGTTCTTATTGGTAGTACAAAAAAAATCTTTTTGCTGCTGCTGTGGCGGCTGCTGCTGCTCGCTTTGGCCAATATCGTTGTTAATTTTACAATCTTCAATTTGCACAAGATTTTCAACAATTTTCAATAATTTTTGATTTTGGCCAAAATTTGTTGTTGGCTGCTGCTGCTGCTGCTGCTGCTCAGCTGCGCTTGCTGCGACGACTGCTGCTGCGGTTGGTGGTGCTGCTGCTGCTGCCGCTGCTGCTGCTGCTGCTGCTACTGTGAGTTTGGCTTTGAAAAGCTCACTGCCAATTGTAGGTATTGAGCAGGCGCTGTTGTCGCTGTTGTCGCTCCCCATGCCTTTGGCATTGCTGGTGCTGGTGTTGGTGCTGCTGCTGCTGGCTTGTGTTGTTGCTGCTGTCACATTGGGTGGTTGCTGGCCATGGCCAGCGTGCTCTGCGTTTGCGCTCACGCTCACGCTCTCACGCTCGACTTGCGCGCGCTCACAATTGCTGACAACTTCCGCTCCTGTATTGCTGTTGTTGCTGTGGTTGTTGTCGCTGTATTCAGCACGCGCATGCGCCTGTGTTTGCATGTCACTGCTATCCGCTGACTGGCACGCCTCCTGCCAGCCCCGCACGACGCCCTGCTGCTGCTGCTGCTGCGGCTGCCGTTGGTGCTGAGACTGTGGCTGCCACGCACAATGCGCCTTGTATTGCACGCCAGCAACATTAACTCGTGAGCTGCGTGCCTCGCATGCCAAATCGACGTCATCAGTGCCATCAGCAGCAGTAGCCACATTTAAACCTTGTACACCGTTAGTCATGTTGCCCGCTGCAATCAGAGCTGCTGCTGCTGCTGCCGCCGCGGCGGCTGCCTCAATTGCAACAGCAATATGCTCATTATTGCTGCTGCTGTTGTTGTTGTTGTTGTTGTTATTGCTGCTGCTGCTGATGTTGTTGTTGTTGCTCTTATAATTTTCATCTTCATTATGTTTGCTAAGCGTTTTGTTAGCCATTGCTGTTGCCGTCATTTTGCTGCGTTTCGCTGCTTCATCACACTGCTCCCGCTCCCGCTGCCGCTCCCTGTCCCGCTCCAGCACGCTCTGTCCGTTCGTTAAGGCCAGCGTTAGCATGTCCACAATCAGCATAGTTGCTGCCGTGCCAGCGCCAATATATGCGCATATATAGCGTCAATCGTCATTCAAGCTGCGAATTGCAATTCACAATTAGTTCAAGCAATAACTGAAGAAATTAGCACATCATCATCATCATAAGAGATAAAAGTTAATCAATAATAAACACAATTATCGGACAATCGATACTTTCCACAGTACCGTTAATGGCACCCCAACGTTTTCTAGATCGTGCATTACCCATTCCAATTATAATCAGTATATCACGCTTCGACCTAACCTCATTCATGCGTGCATTTCACTCGAATCCTAATGGAGGAAAATCATTTATCTACATTTTATTTTTAAGACATATTGAACTAATTTTAGAAATGTAATCTATGTTGAAAAATGGGTATGGAATATTTTTATATTTGTATCCTATTTAGAAAAAATTTAATTTTTATGACAATTTAAAAAAAAAAATTTATAGGAAATCTTATATAAGAGTATTTTTAATATTTATAAAAGAAAATGTAATCCGCATTTTCCACACTTTGAAAATATATTTCGAAAATGTATTCGTAAGAAATGTTTTTAAAAATATTACAACTGATTTAAATAAAATACAAAAATTTGTTGCTTGAATATTTTTGTTTTTAATAATTGAAAATAAAGTAACGAAACATGTCTAAAAACATAAACAAAATTCATGTTACATCATATTTCCTACTATTATAAATGTAAGCAATCAAAATATATATATGTACATATGTACATATATGTACACACATATATATTTGATGACAAGTTCCGGTTGTTAAGGTAAAAATTTGCATATTCAAATTGTGTTGGACTGCTTCATTGATACGCTGACAAAATGTGGGAGTTTTTCTTATCGGAAACTCTCACACAGAAAAATAAGGTGAAAACATTTACCAACAGGTAATGCGACCTATGGTCGAGCAACCAGTTGAATTTTCCACTTAACTAACCATATTTTATTATATTTCTAATTTTTGCATAAATTATAAAATTTACCGGCTAACAAATTTCGACACACAGTGTTGCTTGTTGTTGCTGGGCTGACACAGAAAAACAGGTGCGCAAATGCAACCAAGCGCATCCTGCGCTCAGGATGTAGCCCCACAGTAGTGCGCGTGTGTGACTGAGACGGGGGTAGTTGTTAATAGCCGCTCCGTTACGCGCGAATGCAGAGCGAAAGACACCACCGACAAAAAAAAAAACCAAACAAAACAAAACAAAAAGACACAAACAAAAACAAAAGCACACACACAGTCACACGCACAAACACATATGCAACGCGGAAATGTAAACAACAAAAATTACTACGCGCTACGTAAAAATTCTGTGAATTTTTGGCTGTCTGTGGCTTTGGGTTGGTTTCAACGTTCACCGATCGCCGCTTAAGACGCACGTCCGAACGCGTTTCGTGGCGGAAGTTGACTGAGCAAACGCAAATGAAACTCAAAGGCAGCTCGCAACGCTTTCGGCTTCGACGGTGGCTTCGGGTTGTCTTGAGGCTCGGCTTGAGCTTCGGCAGCGGCTACGATCTAGGCGCAAGCGCAAAAAACTCAACGAGCGCTGACTAAAAGAAACGACGCCAAAGACATTTGAATTACGGTGATGGAAATGCTTGGCATGTAAGCAGAGCGAATCAGAAAAATGAAGAGATGGAGAGAGAGAGTGAAGGAGCGGAAGAACAGACCAGCGGAAGGGCAGCGCTCAGTATTTAGTTACTTAATGAGCGCAACTAGCTTATACCTTAGAAATCATGCAGGTGCACTGGAATGACGTTTATGGTTTACCAAATAATAGAAAAAGATTTTAAAATATTTACATATAAGTTGAGCACTTTATTAATGTTTAATTTTTAATTAGTTTTTATATTTTATAAGCAACAAACATACATACATATGTATGTATATCCCTAGCTATAAAACATATAAAATACAACTAGGAGTATTAATACGGTATATCTTTTTATATACATTTATATTTTGGCTTGCCTGTCACACATGCCAAGTCTCTAGCTATCATGGTCGCTTATTACATATGTTTATAGGGTATAATTACTGGCCCAGCCCAATGGGCTCGCCTATAGCTCGCATGCACCACGGGCTGTCCCAGCGGCCAGCTGCTGTTGCTGTTGCCGCTACTTGTGGATGGTGCGTGTTGTCGTTGGCAATTATGCGCTGCACTTGCCAGTTTATGTACTCGTTCAGATACCGCAAACAGAGTATATTCGTTGGCTGCAATAACAACCGTTGTACAAATTATCCGCATGTTTGTGCAGCTGAATTTACCGATTGCGAGCTGCATCGTTCAACATTTAGCATTAAAACTAAAATCAACTACATTTTTAACTACATTAGAGTATATTGTGAAATGAAATGAATCTACATTTGATACATACATATATGGACGTGTATTGGGTAGTCAGACTGTGAAGGTCTTGCTTACATGACACTGGGCAGCTCTCTAGTGGGTATCTATTAGCAGCCCCTTCGCTCTGCACCGGCCCCACAGAAGCGACAATTGGCTACGGTGACCGGCGACAGTTTTTCTGTGTGTGCGAGAGTGAGTCTGAGCGATTGTCTATGTGTGTGTGTGTGCGTGGTTTGGTAAAACGTGCTCGTCTCGCGATCATCAACTGTGCGACGCTGTGTTTCTGTGTGTGTATGCGTGTGAGTATCTTGTACTATGTGTTTTCTCTGTTTTACATAGGAAGCAAAGCGGCGTTCGTCACATAGAAAAAAAATATGTATAGTTAAGATATCAGCGAGCAAGTTAGGCTGGGAAAGTCAGCTGAAGCGGTAGCTCCATGAAATCTAAAATAGATTAGAATAAAGATATCAAATCGAAACTAACCTCGATCAGTTTATCTAAGACTGCTAGTTGTAGAAATTCATTCGAAGACTTTCTTAAGATGGCAAGAAAACAATGGTTCTATAACGGTTCAATTCAATTGCCTGATTTGAGATTGAGGTGAAGAGAAGAAGTTTAGGATTCTAATTAATTTTATTTGAGATTTATCTTATAGAAAAGATTAAATTAGCAAATTGAAAATTTATCGAAAATACATTCTACATTTTAAATATAAAAATGTTGTGTATTATATATGCATATTTACATATACATACATATATATCTTATAAGATCGAAAAAGCATCAAAACATATTTTCGAAACCATGAAAAGAAAAAATAATAAATACAACAGAATATCACGAAATATTAAAACAAAAAATTAAAGCAAATTACGTGAATTTTTAATATTTCGTGATTCTCTGTTGTATTTCTTACAAACTTTACCTTTGGCTGCATTATAACCAAAACCTAACCTGTGTAACCGTAAACGTATAAATATGTTTTTATATGCGTACCTCTAGAGATCTGTGTTTAATTTAAGTTTTCAATAGCTTTTCAAGTATTCTGTTGCTTATGAGGCAAGAGGGACTGCCTAAACAGACTTTAAACTGGCATTGAAATATAATACTAAGAACTTTGAAGATCGATTACTTAAGCTCAAGTAGCTCCCACGATAATGTGAAGTACTTACAGAGAAGAAGAAAGGGAGACAGAGAGAGAAAAGGAAAGATAGGGGAACATAAGAATGGTCTTAGTTACAAGATATGCATATGGGAGAGGGCATCAAAAAGAGGGGGCAAGCTACATGTATGTATAGGTAGGGGAGATAGTAGGTAGCTGGGTAGGTAGATAGTTACTTCTAAGTAACCCCATATAAACAACGCTCATTACCCAGAGCTATAAGCATTGCATGCAGACTTTGGCTGAGAATGAAGAAAAAGAAGAAGAAGAGAATGACAATGATAATGATAATGATAAAGACAATGATGATGATGACGATCATCATAATGAATATGAAGATGATAAGGTCTACGAGATGGAAAATAAATGTGTGGAGACCGAAGCTGACTCTGATGATGCAAATGATGATGATAAGAATGATGATGAGAATGATAATAATGATGATGACAGCTACTGGCTAAAATGACAAAAAAAAAAAAGCCCAGACAAAAGCAGCACTGATGCAAAAAGGGCGTGGCAGTAAAGAGAAGAGCACGAGCGTATATGTATGTATAATATGTATGTGTGTATGTGCTTGGGGGTATGGGGTAGCAAAACTTATTACAAAGTAGGAACAGAAGTGAGCAAACCGAATGAATGAATGGAAAATTGTGGGAACAATGGAAGGCAGAGCGTGTGAAATAGCCAACTGCTGATGAAGATAATGATGTGGATGGTGACGATGATGACGTTGATGATGTTGGTGGTGGTGGTGCTCAAGATTCAGATTCAGACAGCGTCTTAAGGTCTGTTTACTGTTTAGCACACAATGGCACCATTAAAGGTCGAATCTCACAGGCAAACTCTGCAAACTTTATATCATCAACACTCGCACACACTAGCTGTCTCCTTTCCTCTCCCCATCTCCCTCTCTATCCCTCTCTCTGTCACTCTCTCCGCATGCAGAAACTCTTTAGAGTCCATCATAATTGCCATTTTAAAGTTAACTAAAACAAAACATAACTCTTCAATGGATTATGCACATATTTCTAAGCAATTTTCATAAACGTATGTGCGAAATTTTCCTTCGCGTTTTTCCATTCGAGTTCAAGGCAAAAGCCATGAAAATTGTAAAATGGTAATGGAAATGGTACGTGGTTCGTGCAACAGTTATGACAATGCATCGGGCCAAATGAGTTGGCATTTTAAAGCGTTTGCACTTAGCCATTAGCTCAGGTTCAATGCTTCAGGTGAGGGACCCTACCGACCATTATCCAGCAATTACTTGTTTCAAATGATCAATTTGCCAACTTTCATGTATACAAATAGATATGATTATTATATTATCTGAAGAAGAAGAAAAAATCGCCATTAATGCATTTTTGTATATGCAGAAAGCAAGAGAGCTGGAGGAGTTACCCGGGACCTGGAATAATGCATGGACGCATGGAGTAACACAATTACATCTACCTCCATTAGGAACCGATACTATCTCTGGTGTCATCCTCTAATCATCATTCCTATCGTCTAGCAACGCCACTTCACCTCACTATCTTCAAGCCAAATGACAAAGCCTGCAATAAAGTATCGCTTCCGTAAATTCAATTCGGAAGTGAATGCACACGTTTGAATGCATGTGTGCTCACGTGTAGGGCAAGTGCATGCAGGTGGGCTTGGCTCGGATTGCCACGTGGCCTTAGTAATTGAGCAAACGCTTTCTTAAACGACTTTTGTGCCATTGTAAGACGGAGTTAACTCGTCGTGGTAATCTAGAATATACATATATGTATGCACATGCGCTTTTTGTGCTCTACCAAGCCTCATCCTGCATATATGTACATATATCACATAGCTTTTATGCCCTGAAATTCAAATTTCTTTATTTTGAAATTTTTGAGTTGAAGTTTACTAATATTGTTAATAGATCCTTATAGATCTTAATAGATCTTCATAGATCATTATAGATAAATATATCTCTTTGCAAATAAAATCATTACAAATATTTATATTATATACTATTAAACGATAATTCGGCTTCATTTTTAGTTTATATTATATCATTTTACAGTTGATAAGTCTAAGACATCAAACTTGTTGTGTGGGCCATTGAGACATCTCCCAGTTTTCTGGTGGCATACAGAACACTTTTCCTCAACCCAATCTTACGTGAGTTTTTCATATAAAAACCTCTCTTAATTGTTATTTAAGTTTAAAAAAAAATGTGATCTCTTTAATTAAATCCAGGTAGATCTAACATTTCCTAAACATGTCTTCAAAAATCTTAGGCGAACAAAAAATTGAAGTTCTCTTTAAATGAAGATCATAAAATTCGTGTAATGTACGCACAAAACATTTAGTTGTAAAAATTGTGCGATTAAAGGGAAATAGCTTACAACGCCACGCCCAACCGCCCCATCACAAGCACACACACACAGTCAACACCTTATAGCAGTGGGCAACATATTAGCATACCCTGCACAATGAGTAATGTTAAATGGGGTATGATTAGTTCAAAGCGTGGGTACGTAACGGACTTAAACATAGTATATCTTTTATGATTATATTATAATACAATGCATATGTGCATATTCGAGGCAATTTGGTATGCACAATATTGAATATAAAAGATGCTTCTACATAAAACATACATTACATATGTATATATTTTTTTATTTTCATATATTTATATCTTTCATTTTCTATATCCTCTTTTGTCTCACTGAAAATTCTTTAAGCATTATCTACACTCCTAGCCAATTTATTGTACATCTTTGATTAAAATGCGGTTCAGGGTATCTTCTGGGTTTATCATCAAAAGCACGCTTATTTGATCTCTGCCGTTTATAGGGTATCACCTAGTTAAATATGTTTGATTTGAATATATGTGCTTACAGGGTATCTTTTGGGCCTGGCTCCTCACAATTAGAGCGCGCCTCTTTGATTTCTTTTGTTCACTTTGACTTTGTCCATTGTCTTCTGTTGTGTCATTTTGCTTTGCTAACTTGTTCGTCGTATCAAATTCACCTAACTGACTTTTAATTGTATGTGTGTGTGTGCGTGTGCGTGTGTGTGTGTGTGCGCGCGTGTGTTACGCCGGTGCTGTAGCCACGCCCCGTCGCTAACTCACCCGTCGCGATGTGACTAAAGGCATCCAAACCCGAAACTGAAACTGAAACTGAAACTGAAACAGAAACCGAAATGGAGTTCCATTTAGTTTCGCGTGTAACTCAATTTATGGCTGTGAAGTGTGTGGCCCACAGTCGCTTCTTTGTATGCCCTTGTCGGCATGGATATTATGGATTTGATTAGTCATTATGTAGCACATCGTAAAGTATTTGTATATGTATTGTAACCTATTTACGTACCTGATCAGTACAAATAGTCCATGTTTGGCTGTAGATATCCATTAATGTGGATATTATTGGGCGCATTACACATTTCATTGGGTATACATACTCATATATGTATACATATATTCCAGACCAGTATGATTAGTCAAGCTTATGGCTCATAGTTGCCTATATTCTTACTGAGCAGTAACTATAGACTTGAACACTTCGAATGTGATCTTAAGTTTAAGTAAACAAAATAAACAACAGAGCTCAAACTTAAACAAACTCAATATACAGAATCTAGAGATGAAATCAATACGCCCGCTTCCTAAGAGAGCATGCTTTCATAGAGAAACAACTTAAGCCACATAGAAGAGTATGCAATCTTCGGCTTTCCTCACCTTTAGGCACCTTTTCATCAACGTATGCCACGTGTAACCCGGAAAAGTCTTGATGTTTACCTAGCTCATGGCAAACGAGATATCTGCTTCAGGGAAAACGCATTTGCTCAAAAAAAAATAAAATAAAATAAATAAATAAATAGATTCACTCACACACATACATATTATGCAACACTAATTTTGCCCGACTCAAATAACTGTCTGCAGTCGAGCAAACCTTAACAGGTGATGATGATGCATACATATATTTGCTGGCTCTGCAAGTCTGAAAGACCTGGGATGCCTCTAGCTAGAATCTTGAATGAATTTTCTCGAAAGAGATGAGATTTATAGCAAAAATTTGCCATTTGTTTATCATAATTGACTAGAAAATATAAATATATATATATATATGTATATTAATTTACTGTTATTGTATCCAATTCGATACGCATTGGCAATGCACATGGAAAACGAGCTGTGAGCTGCTTTGTTGCTGCTGCTGATGTTGCTGCATGCGGTATTAAGCGGATTTTCGTTTTATAACAGTTATTGATTCTTCCGTCACATGTTCACATAAATACGAGTAGAGCTGTCATATGCAAAGAAAGCACCATATCTGATGCTCTTCTCGTCCTCCTCATTCACTTTCTCTATATCCTTCCCCCTTCTTCCCACTCGTCCCACCGTCTATCGATATTTATTAATTGCAGTTCGATAGCTCTTTTGTAATTGGCCAGCTGCAGCTAAAAATAGATGGCAACGCCTAAAAGGCTGCCACATCGCGTGCATAAGCCAATGGGCTGTATGCGTTATGTGCACCTTCTATTATGGAACAAACACCCAGTGGGTAAATACATACTAACAAACATACATACACATACATGTATCTATAGTCGCTGTTTGTGATCAGCTCTGCCGTGACTAATACACGCGCCTGGGCCGTACTTGCCGTGGGCGGCGTAACAGAGACAGCAATAGACTAGCCATTCGGACAACTACAGCCAGACAATGAGCCAGCAGCAACAGCAACAGCAGCAGCAGCAGCAGCAGCAGCAGCAACAACAACAACAACAACAACAGCAAGGCGAGCAAGTCACGTGGCTGTTATGCGTGACATCGTAGTGCACATTTTGAGGCACATTCGAATTCGCAGCAAATGCTCAATTTAGCTTGGATAAAGTCAACGTGCCGCCGCCGCCGCCGACGCCGACGCCGGCAGCGAAGTGACCCCAACCCCTGTGCCGGACCCCCTGCACGACCAATCTGTCGCGGCACAGCAAATACCCTGACAGCAGAGGCTACCCACCAGTCAAAGTCCCGTTTCCTATCGACTATCCCAACAGTAGCCGCACAAGCGACTTCCATCTTCTGCTGCTTTGATTACGCGTGCATAGCTTAACCCTTTAGAGTACCCAAGGGTCGTTGTATAGCTGGCAAAAATTCTACAGAGTTTTGCTGCAGAAAACGAAATTGATCTTCAATAAATATTCATATTTTAATATAATGATTGTAAAATTTTATATTTAATTTAAAAAAAAATAGTTCTTAACTATAACTATCTATTGATAGATGTTTTTCAATTTTTTATTTGGTACATTATTCTTGGTACACCCCACCACATTGTTGCATATTGAGCGACGCGCCACATTAAGGGTTAAGCTCAGAGCTAACGAAAACTATGTCAAGCCGAGCAATGCCGAGTGCCAATATTCCGAAGAAGAACGCACGTTGTGGCGGCTGCTGCGACCATGTCATGTGTTGGTATGAGTGAGCACGAAGCATGCATACACATATACAGACAGTGTCTGTGAGTGTGTGTGCAGTTTTGCAAAGCTTGGCACGCTGGCGCCACAATGCGCTTTTCGTCTCTTAGCTATCGAGACTGCCGTCAGTATTCGTACGAGTCTTCAACAAGTAGGTCGAGAGTAACGCAGTTAAAAAACTGCTTTTAGCTAACGCAAGCGGTATTGAACTACATAAGCATACACACGTTTCAATATTTGTTTTTTTTTAAAATAATTTTTTGACTGTGAAAGTGCCAATGCAGTTAAAGTGCAATACGTATGTTCCAAATAAAATTATATATTTAAAAGAATAAGTGAGTTTTGCACATATGTATGTACATACATGCAAATGTATTCTTATTCATATGCTAACTTCATTTGCAATGCGTAGATCGGCATAGCAAGAGCGCCAAAGAGAGCGCCAGAGAGGAAGCGAGAGAGAGAGAGAGAGAGAGCAATGCAACTGAACAAAGAGTGCAAAGCATGCAAAAACAACAACAACAAAGGTTCTAAGATTTGAGAGCGGAGAGCAAAGCAAATGTCTTGATTATCATGCATTTGTATGGCTATGTGTCTGTCCGTGTGTTTGTGTGTGTGATAGAAAGCTCAATTGAAACTTACATAAAGAGCGTTGTTGTCAATGGCTACGTAACATATTTACTTTAATTGTGCACTTTTTGCGCTCATCGTACATACGAATAGGGTATATTTGTTTATTGTCACGTTTGTCTTTTGCGTGTATTTACATATGTATGGGCAACAGGTATACAAATACAAGTAGGGTGTTACGCATAGAAAGAAAACTGGACTATAAATACTTTAAATGTGTATATATTGAATTGAAACATATATTAAATATATATTCAAATATTCTTGGCAACACCAAAGTTTAGAATAGATGTGTAAGCGAATGCTAAACTATGTCGTGTACCCTTCAAAACATTCCACATGCATATGTATGCCGCAATCAGACTGTGTGAAGAGCATCACGTAGTCGTTTGCATTGGAATATAAAGTGCTGCCCTTGTTGCAGTTAGGTGCGGGAGAGAGTGAATGAGAGATAGCCGCCAGACTTAGCTCAGAATGAACAACAACATTTGCTTGAGACAGACCAGCCCAACAGCAATAACGGCACATAAACAAATAAACATATACATATACGCACACACATATGAATGTATACATATGTATATATGTACATATGTATGTATGCATATGTGCACGCATACGATCTGCATGTGAGTTGCGGTAGTCCCCTAACAACGCGGATAGTCTATTAATATTACACATACGCCACATTGTATTTAGTTGAAGGCAAATCAGTTTTTCCACTTTATTGTTATTGTTTTTTGTTTTATTACCCATATTGATTGATTGATTCTAGAGTCTAAGCAATCAATCTGAACAATTTGAACAAAATTAGAGATACATTATTAATATTGAAATCAAGTGATTTAGTTTATGAAACACGAAACTGTTTTATTTATTTTTATTTTTTTATTCTAATGATAAATGCAGTTATAGCGCTTAAGAATTATTTTGAGCCAAGGTCTGTTTTCTAAGAAAGCTCTTCAAAAAAGGTAACGAATGGGGAGAGAGAGAACCAAAAAATTGATCGATTATAGAGATGCATGTAAAACATTTGCGAATACATTAACAAATTCGTCTGATTTTTTAACTTCAATTGAATTCGAAAAGTTAATGCCTTCAAATTATGCTAATTCAGCGTTTTTTATTTTGAGTCTTACATAATATTTCAATATGAAGTATTAGATAATGTTTTTACTCCTGCCTGTCTGCCCAACGATTCCCCCAAGTCGAAATTTGATATACGTTCTTTTATTTTTTAACGTAACATTAAAGCATACATATGTGCATACATATGTTTGTACATATTTGCCTGCTGTTAGCATTACGTAAGGCAATGGCTTCCAATGGTTCGATTGCTCAGCAGATTTCATAAATTTAATACGAACAAAATTATGAAACTCAAGCTGAAATGAACATTTTTGCAGAATATTTACTTTCATTCTGCCCTCTCTTCTAAAATTCAAGCGACGCTACTTATAATTACTTCTCTTTTAAGTAGCTTTCTGTCAAGCCGGCATTTATGCGTCTCGCTTCTGTTTATGTACTTATACTTATGTACATACGTTATACGTTGATGAGCTTAGTATTTGTTTTGTTTAGCGTCCGACTGCATAACGGCATCCGACAGCAGTCGCAGCTGCAGCTGCAGCTACACGTGAGTCCAATAACAATTTAACGCTTCTCTCATTTCTCTTTGTGAACACTACGCTCAAATGCCATCTCTGTCACACCTCAGTTGGCTTGCCCAAGAGATTTTGCTGTTCGTTAAACGTGACGGCAATTTTATTACGGCGTCTCTCTCTTTACGCTGAATCAATGCGAATTCTATTCTAATATGACTCAATGTGTGAATGCCAAACAATTAGTGAGCTGTTGGAATTATCAATGAAGTTGCATCGAATTTTAATGTAATATTTTTTCTGAATGAGTTTACAATTAAGTAGTTGTTTATATTCTTTTTTTTTTTAAGTTGTGGTTACAAAGAAATAAAAATGAAGAGAAATATAATTTAATATTTTTGCTGAAAGGTTAAGGTTAAACAGATATGTATTTATAGAAACTTTAGAGCTTAGACTGTTTCGTGAGTTCGAAGTTTAAGCGTAGTAATAATGTACTATATAAATATTAATTCGTATTCTAATTAAAGTATGATATAATTAATTCTATTATTTTTAGCTTATCTCATATATCTTAAAAGAGATTTCATGTCAATTTTATATTATAATTGATAGCTTTTTATTTTTCATGTAATTTTTAGAGTAATTTAACTAACTTAAAGTTGTATATTATACTTTTAGGCGCACCCAACCATTGAATCAGTTGAAAAAACTTTGCGAATACTTTTGAAACACTGTAGAAGTTATATATAGAGAGGATATTAATCAAAATGGAGGGAGAATCAACGGAGTCGACACACAATACCAAAGTATCCGATTCGGCTTACTCCAACAGCTGCAGCAACAGTCAGTCACAGCGCAGGTGAGTTGAATGGAGCGATCCAGGTGTTTACTGAGCATCCCAAGCTGATGGTCTCTATTCCGATCCCCGCATCTACAGTGGCAGCTCGAAGTCGCGTTTAAGTGGCAGCCACTCCTCCGGCAGCAGTGGATATGGGGGTAAACCCTCGACGCAGGCCAGCAGCAGCGACATGATCATCAAGCGGAACAAGGAGAAGTCCCGCAAGAAGAAGAAGGCCAAATGCACGGCGCAAACATCGACAGTGACATCGCTGGAGAACAACGATGAGCAGCTGGTGCCACAGCCGTGTAGTTCGGTCAGCTGTGAGCAGCTCCAGGAGCTGCAGGACACACAAAAGTTCTGTGAGCCACCGGCGTGCGATCAGAAGAAGCTGAGCGAACAGCTGCTCGCCGTGGATGACAGTGAGGCGACTAAGAGCAAACAAAGCGACCAGGCCCAACAGCTGCCCGCCGTGGCGCCCCTCTCCGCCAGCTGCAGCCTGCAACCGGGCAACGTTCCGGTTGCGTCGAGCCATGGCCAGGCGAGCGGCAGCGGCGGCGGCAGCAAGCCGGACAAGACATACGAAGCGCTGCCGAGCAAACTGGAGACGATGGCCGCTGGCGTGGGCAAGCAGCAGCATCCTGAGAGAATAAAGGAGGAGAGCTTCTGCTGTGTTATCTCCATGCACGACGGAGTTGTGCTCTACACTACACCCAGCATTACCGACGTCCTGGGCTTTCCGCGCGACATGTGGCTAGGTCGTTCGTTCATCGACTTTGTACATCTGAAGGATCGGGCGACATTTGCCAGCCAGATCACGACCGGCATACCCATCGCCGAGTCACGTGGCAGCGTGCCCAAGGATGCGAGATGTACCTTCTGCGTTATGCTGCGACGCTATCGTGGCCTCACCTCGGGTGGCTTCGGCGTGATCGGGCGCGCTGTCAACTATGAGCCCTTCCGCTTGGGCTTAACATTCCGGGAAGCACCCGAGGAGGCCCGGCCGGACAACTATATGGTATCGAATGGCGCCAACATGTTGCTCGTTATCTCAGCGACGCCCATCAGGAGCAGCTACAAAGGTTAGCTAAGAATTCATTTTAGAGCTCCATCCACTTCTATACATCCTTGTTTCCCGTTCTTTCTGTGTTCAGTTCCCGATGAGATCCTCTCGCCGAAAAGTCCCAAGTTCGCCATTCGACACACGGCCACGGCGATTATTTCGCATGTGGACAACGCTTCGGTCAGCGCACTTGGGTACTTGCCACAGGATCTAATTGGACGTTCCATCATGGATTTCTATCATCACGAGGATTTGGCGATCATGAAGGACACCTACGAGAAGGTCATGAAGAAGGGACAAACCGCTGGCTCTTCGTTCTGCAGCAAACCCTATCGTTTTCTCATCCAAAACGGCTGCTACATCCTCCTCGAGACGGAATGGACGAGCTTCGTGAATCCGTGGTCACGTAAACTGGAGTTTGTTGTGGGGCATCATCGTGTATTTCAAGGTAAGTCGTTGAGTCAGTCGAACTCCACTGAAAGCAAATCGAAATAGATCAAGGCCTATTATTTTCCCCATTTATCTCCTACTGCCTGTAGGTCCCAAGCATTGCAATGTATTTGAGATGGCGCCAAATACAAAGCCAAAAATATCGGAAGACGCACAGAATCGGAACGCGCGCATCAAGGAGGACATTGTTAAGCTGCTGGCCGAGACGGTATCCCGTCCATCCGATACCGTTAAGCAGGAGGTATCGCGCCGCTGCCAGGCGCTGGCTAGCTTCATGGAAACGCTGATGGATGAGGTGACGCGGGCCGATCTCAAACTGGAGCTACCCCATGAGAACGAATTGACGGTGTCGGAGCGTGATAGCGTGATGCTTGGCGAAATATCGCCGCATCACGACTACTATGACAGTAAGAGATCCACTGAGACGCCGCCCACCTACAATCGGCTTAACTATAACGAGAACCTGCTGCGTTTTTTTAACAGCAAGCCTGTGACCGCGCCCGTGGAGCTCGATCCGCCGAAATTGGAATCATCCTATATGAGTAGCGCAAGGGAAGATGCCCGCAGCACCCTTAGTCCCGTACACGGATTCGAGGGTAGCGGCGGCAGTGGCTCATCCGGCAACTTCACAACCGGCAGCAATGTCCGGATGAGCAGTGTCACGAACACTAGCAATGCCGGCACCGGCACCTCGGGCGGGGACAATTCCGCCGGCGGCAACGGTAGCGGCAACAGCAACAGTGCCCCGGCCGTCACAGTGACCCTAACCGAGTCGCTACTGAACAAGCACAACGACGAAATGGAAAAGTTCATGCTGAAGAAGCACCGCGAGCTGCGCGGCCGCAACGGCGAGAAGAGCAAGAAATCGGCCAACGAAAAGATGCTCGAGTACACGGGACCAGGTCATGGGCATGGCATGAAACGCGGCGGTTCTCATTCGTGGGAGGGCGAGGCGAACAAGCCCAAACAGCAGCTGACGCTCTCCACCAATGTGGGCGTCGGTGTGGGTGTGGGCGTCGGCGTCGGCGTGGGCGTACCCGTACCGGACAACCTCTCCAAGTGGCAGACGCCGAATGCGCCGACCACTCAGTACGTGGCGAACAACCTCAACTGCGCCCAGAACATCAACTTGTGGCCGCCGTTCTCGCTGGGCATCACCACGCCCTCGGCGCACAGCAGCCACACGGCCGTGGCACAGCGCAGCTTCTCGCCCCAGCACAGTCTCTTCCCCGCCTTCTATTACATACCGGCCCCGTTGGCCAACGCCTCGCCGGCGGCGCCCAGCGTCAGTCCACAGCGCAGTCACAAGAGCTGCGAGCAGCCGAGCACTTCGCAGCAGGCCGCTGCCGCGACGGCGATGCCGTTGCAGTACATGGCCGGTGTCATGTACCCGCATCCGTCGCTCTTCTATACGCATCCGGCGGCGGCTGCGGCCACAGCCATGATGTACCAGCCAATGCCATTCTCCAGTGTCACCAACACGATGCAGCTGGCGGACCGCTCCAGTGGCTCACAGTCTAGCTACAACAAGCCAGTCTATGCGGTAGGTCCCCGTCGGTCATTATTATTGCGACTACAATTATCCCGATTTCCAATTCCCTTGCAGTCCCAGCAATCGCCACCTTCGTCGTCGAACAAGACACCGGGCGCGTTCCATTCGGTGACTCCCTCTCAGCAGCAGAAGGCCTCGTCGCAGGCGACTTCCGTGAAGGCGGAACCCGGCTCAAATTTGGCGCCATCGGATTCGTCCAAGAAGGGAATACCCGACTCGCCGATGGCCTCGGTCACCGGCGAAGGCTACTCCTCTGATCAGCCCAGTAATCCGCTCATTTTGAAGGTACCGTCTGCTTGTGCCTCTGCACATACCACAAATGCCACCAGACTAACCCATTCGTTTTCTTTGCCATTTCTAGCAAAAGTATACGGATAGTAATGGCAACAGCGACGACATGGATGGCTCCAGTTTCTCCTCCTTCTATTCGTCCTTTATTAAGACAACGGATGGCTCGGACAGTCCGCCCGACAATGACAAAGAAACCAAACACCGTAAGCTTAAGGTAGGTTTGATAACAATTTGGGAATACTATTTATAGCATGTAATATAACTTTGACTGGAGAATGGGCATGCGAAATGGCCCTGAATGTCTTGTTAAAATCGAATGACTTGTTACAAATAATAGTACTTAAAGGGAATCTTGCATATTATTGAATATATCCATTAAGCACTCTTAACTGTTTACAGGATACACGAAAACCATAGAAACTAACATTCATTTCCATTCTGCAGACCGTCATGCAGTCGGATAACAAAATCGTTGAGCATCCGGAGGAGGATCAGACCCAACACGGCGACGGATAACAGATGACGGCACAGCTACAGCTGTGCCCATTGCTCCAAACCAGCTGCAGTGTTTGATCTAGCTGCATTCTTGGTCCAGAGTCGCTCAAAAACGCAACGTCAAACGAATGTGCGAGCATTACTTAGGTGGGTAACAGCTCCTGGGTCTCTCTCGCTCATTCTCTCTCTTATACTCGCTCTTTCATAGTTGCCTATATGCACACATATATGTACATATATGCATGTGCGTATGTGTGTGTGGGTGTCCGTGTTTGTGTTTGTATATCGCTGGAACTTCACTTGTGCTGGAAGGAGTCGCAGAGATGTCAAGATGCAAAGATCTAAGATCGAGGATACAATAACTCAAGCGAAGCAAAAGTGATCGACTGGGCTGATACCCTAGAACCCTAAGCTTTAGCTCAAAACACATTCACATTCACATCCACAAACTCTATATTTATATATAAACATTATGCTTAAGGCTGTGCTTCTTAACTTAGCTCCAGATGTTGGAAAAGTTCCTTAGTTTTCTATCTAAAATATATACATTTTTTCGGAGCTAAAATATACGCAAGGTTCATACCTTTTAAAACAAAACATAAAAGCTTTTACTTTCTGGACGTGGGAAAAAATCGATAATCATCGATTGATGAATAGAAGATATATGTTTTTAGGCTGCAATTTGAAGGCCTTGAGTCCTACATGTATTGAAATACAGATTATATTGAGCATAGGTCTACCCAACAACTTCCAGACTGTCTACAAGCTAACTGCTAATCGATTTTTTTATCGATCACAGTCAATCCCATATAGATTATAGTATATATGTATAAAATCAGATATTATTCTTTTAGAAAGAATTCATCATATGGTATTTTGTCGAGGAGCATTTGTAAGACAGTTCTATAGGCACGATCCGCGGCTTCCAATATCTTCGGCTGTATGTCCGCTGATAGAGCGCTCCACTCATCGTTGAGGACCTTCAAGGTGCTGTCGCGCAGCTCCACATTATCGTCGAACAGATTCGACATATTAAACGATCCGCTAAAGGGATAAAATTGAAATTATGTTGATGGTATGATACAACTGGGTAAATAAGTATTCCACTTTAAAGCGAAGGACTATCCATACATTCTATAAGAGATTTTGGATAGTATAGCTCGAAGGATCTCTATAAGAGACTCTCGAGAGATATGCCCTTCCATTTACATAGTTATAACATGCGAACATCCTCATGTCAGCTATCTGATCGATACTCACGAGCTCACTTTGGCGACCGTTTTGTAGTCGGTGATCTTCAGATAGGAATGTCCGTCCGTTCGTTTCTCTGGCACAGCAGTGAGGCGAGTTCTGGACTGCATTTGGCTTAGACTGATGAGCACCGTGCCTTTGCTGACAATGGGCAGGATCAGTAGCTTGCCGTCAACTTCGTAGTTGGCCCGGACTTCAATGTCGGGTGAACTGATGATCCAGACCAATTTCAGCGGCCTAGTCAGATCCGCAGAGAAGCCCTTCAAGCTCTTGAGGATCGCTCTATCGCAAAGGTGGTGCAGCGTCGTGTCCCGCATGATCAGATTGAACTGCATCGAATCGCTGGCACCGCCGCTCTTGATGCGCAGCGTGCCCAGCTGCAGTGGCTCCACGCTGGGTATGTTCCAGGCGGGTATGCCGTACTTGAAGTCACGGAAATATACTTTCGCCTGCTCCAAAATGCAAGCCTCGTCGTGCAGAGTGCAGCGTTTCATCGGGCTAGCTGCAAGCAGGTTTTGCAAGGAACTTTACAAGGCACCCCGACCGCCTGACAAAACGAAGCATGAAACTTACGCAAAATCTCAGCACCGACCGCAGCCCAAAGAGCTGCCACAACCGTAAGCCAAATGAAATGCTTTCCGTCCGACATTCTCCGTGTTCGCCTTTAGATCTGCGACTAAATCGATGCGAATGCGTGCGATTCGTTTTTATACATAACTGCCTAAGCGACTAATTGCTCGGCTGGAGCTCAGTTCGGGTGAGGTGTGAACGTGTTAATCTCCAGTTGCCATTAGCCAGGCAAATATAGAATTAATCGCAGCAAGTTGAACTATGAACCTCTACGGTCATTAGCTACTCCCAATTGCCTAATAGTTGGACGGGTGCTTAAAGCGACAAAAAATGTTTGAAATTCTTTGCGAATAATTATTATTAACTGCAATTACTGGAGCGACGTCAAATATTGCATTGCATTTTTTCAAAACCGTGTATTTTTTTTTTTCATTTTACATATTCCCAATTTACTTCTCTAACTGCCTATCTCTCTCTCTCTCTCTCTATATATATATATATATATATATATATATATATATATATATATATATATATATATATATATATATATATATATATATAGAGAGAGAGAGAGAGAGAGAGAGAGATAGGCAGTTAGAGAAGTAAATGTATATGTATATACATGTATATACATATATCTATGCATATGCATCTTACCATCCATAACTCCCTCAATATTTCTCTCTGCGTCAAATCAATATTTCTCAGTATCTTTCTTTCTCTATATATCTCTCCCTCTCATTTTGTCTTACCCAATCTCTCTATATACATATATGTATGTCTCTCTTTCATTTATCTCGTCCGCATCTTGCACTCTTTCTCAGTATCAGTCTCTCTCGCTCTCTGTTGCTATCTTTCTCTCTCTCTTAATATCGTTGGCTTTCTTTTAATATATATTTCTTGGTCTCTCTCTCAATATATCTTTCTCTGTCTCTCTCAAAATATCGTTCTCTCTCTGTCACTCTCACGTGCACTATATTTCTCTGAATATCCCTCTCTCTCTCTCTCTCGCTCTCTGTCTTTCACTCGCTCTTCCTGTCCCCCTCTCGCTCTCTCTGCCTCTCACTCTCTATCTTTCCCTTTGTCTCTGTCCTTCTGCTTCTCAAATCAAAGTCAAATTTTGCCGAACTCATTTTACAGAGTATCTCTTAGTCTATCATACACGTTATAGTATAGTTGGCGACGTAGTTGCGTACTCCACTGGCGTACTTCACACATCACTTATTAGGGGTTAAATGGCAAGGCTCTAGGCATTGTCATCGCAAATACAACAGAAATCTTACCTCTCGGAGGCCTATAGCATATACAGTATATAGCATATTTATTATCATTATTCCCATATACCATTTAGGCAATGCCTATGTGCACGCTTAGCTTATATTTATAAATTTGATTATTTTTCTAGTAGAACGTAATTAGAGCAGGAATTTATAAATATATATTAACAAATATTGAATTTAGGTTAAGGTAAATTGCTTTTTTATTGAAGCTTAATAGAAATAGATAGAGAGTGAGTAAATAGATATAGACTGGGGTATGAAAGCTTAGATAGAAAATATATCTACTCCTAGTGTGGAATCATCTCTTTTTATCTGGAATTGCCTTGTTGAATAATGGCTTAACAACCTAAAGAACGCGAATTGCCCTACAGACCCACTGTAGGGTGCGTCTATCAGACTAGTTGCTGACTAATTTCGCTTAAGTTTTATAGAACTAAATATAATAATAATCTCATCAGATTCAAAATCGACGTTTTCAGTATTTCACATAAAAAATATTTATTCAGGAAATTGGGTAAGAAAAAAAATTTGTATCTAAAATATTAAGGCATTGTTGAAATTGTTGTCTGGGAGGTGCTCAACAGGTGCAAAGGTGCTGCCGAGCAGTTGATACAAAATGAGTAACCGCTTCAAGCGGACGGGCTATTAAGAAGTGCAAACAGTTAAATGGGATTTATGGGGATTATGTTATGAGCAATTGAGAGCCTAATTGCTGAATCAATTAAAAATATAAACAGCTTTATTTACATTTATCGAACTTGAACCGGCTTGAACCGTCTAACGAGCGGATAGAAGGCTGGGCTCTTGAAATTTGTTTGATAAGAGAGGTGAAGCAGGAAGAGCTGCTAAAGCAGTTAGAGGAGGATGAAGAGGAGCAGGAGGTGGAGGAGGAGGAGGAGGCGTAGGCGACACAGTTGTTGGGCGTCGTCGTTCGTTTTCGGCTTGGTGATTGTCCATGGTGAAGCACCTTAAGATTGTGTCTGATCCGTGCCAAGATTCTTTAGCGTTTGCTCAAACTCCACCGAGTCCACCTGACGTTTGGTTGGATCAAAGGGTGGCGGACCAATTAAATTTACCACTTCATCATAATCTAGCGTCTCCTTATCCAACAATGCCTCTGCCAGCTACCAAGAGAGAGGTAGAGAGAGAAAGAGAGACAGATTTAGTAAGAATGAAAGACAGATAAAAGATGTGTTGCCTTGCCTTCTCCAGTTTGTCGCGATGTTTAATCAGCAGCTCCTCGGTTGTCCTATAGGCCTCAGAGACAACGCTGCGCGCCTCGTGATCAATTATGCTGTCCATGGCACGGGAGAAGGGCTTGGCGCTGCCGCTAGCGCCGCCGCCGCCGGATTCATTCGCGTCGCGCACATAGATTGGGCCCAGCTTCTCGTTCATGCCAAATTTCTTAATCTGCGAATAGGCTATCTTGGTGACCTTCTCCAAATCGTTCTGGGCACCAGTCGTGATGCGCTTGAAGACCAAATTCTCGGCTGCACGCCCACCCAGTGCCATGCACATCTTGTCGAATAGCTCCTCCTTGGAGTATAAATGCTGCTCGCTGGGCGTGTACTGGGCAAAGCCCAGGGCCAAGCTAGTCCGCGGCACAATTGTCACCTTCAGCAAGATGTCCGAATTGGGCAGCATCCAGCCGACCAGAGCGTGTCCACTCTCATGATACGCGATCACCTTGCGTTCGGTGAGCGACAAAGCATGCGAACGCTTCTCGGTGCCACCTGAAACAACAACAGATTAATTGACCTGCTCCCAAACAGTGAGAGAGAGAGAGAGAGAACGCACCCACTAAACGCTCGACGGCGTATTCAAGATTTTTGCTAGTGACCTCTGATTGAACGCTGCGCGCCGCATGCAATGCCGCCTCGTTGCACACATTCGCAATGTCGGCGCCCGAGAAGCCGGGCGTGAGGCGTGCCAAACGTTGTGAATAGGTGCTGGGCGGTTCGGCCAGCTTGATTCCCGACAAATGCTTTTCGAATATCTCTTTGCGTTCCTGCAGCGTTGGCAGATCAATAAGTATGTGACGATCGAAGCGACCAGGTCGAAGCAAAGCCTGCACACAAACAGAGAAAGGGAATCAATTAAGATGAACTAGACGACAAGCCTCATATCTATCTATCTCCTACCTTATCCAGTATGTCTGCTCGGTTGGTGCTGGCAAGCATAAGTACACCCTCTTTGGTGGCCATGCCGTCCATTTCGACTAGTAGTTGGTTTAGTGTCTGCTCAGACTCGCCAGAGCTGCCCTGGCCCATGCTTTCGGTGCCGGAACGTTGACGTCCGATAGCATCGATTTCGTCTATGTAAATGATGCAGGGTGCCCGCTTCTTGCCTTCCTTGAACAGATCACGGACGCGTGCGGCGCCCAAGCCGCCAATCATTTCAATGAACTCGGATCCGTTCATGCTGAGGAACGGTACCTGCGCCTCGGTGGCCACCGCCTTGGCCAGCAGCGTCTTACCACAGCCCGGTGGGCCCAGCAAGAGGGCGCCGCGTGGCACCTTGGCGCCCAGTCGCTGATACTTTTCGGGTGTCTTCAGATAGTCCACGAACTCCTTGACCTCCTGCTTGGCTTCACTGAGACCGGCCACGTCGCGAAACAGTACGCCACGGCCACCATCAAAGGGATCGACTAGCGTGAACTTGGCCCTGCCCATTTGGTTCTAAGGAATACACAATTGAGAATCAATCAATCAATCAATCGATGGAACACTGTATAGAAGATTACTAACGAATGAATCCATACTGAGCGGGCTCTTCATGCTCTTCATACGCGTCGCTATGGACATGAGCAGGGCGCAAAAGAGTAACAGCATCAGGATGCGACCCGTGGTATCTGTTTGCCGATCATAGGTGACCGGCACGCCGTCTGTGATGCCCAAGCGCTTCTCCACCGTACGCAACTTCTCCTCGAATTTGTTAGCATCCGCCACAGCCATGTGAAATATGGTAGAGGTTACTTTGCGACCTTTAATCACAGCACCATCGTGCAGGATAATCGTAACCATTTCCATATCCGGGCGTATGATCAGTTCTTTGACCTCGCCCACGGCCAGCATATGGTGAACAAACTCATTCCAGGAGACGTAGCGTGTGGAGCCCTCCGGCCGTTCGGTGCGCGGCGTTATAAGCAACGAGATGAACGCCACAAACATATATATGGTGAATAGCCATAGAACCGCCTTAGTTAATACCGACCGCATTTTCTCATCGTTTTCATTGTTTTTGTTGTTATTTGGATTGGAGGCTTCGTCACCGGCGCCGGGCCCGGACGCGGAACTCGGCCTGGACTCTTCTTCTCTGCCCTTGATGCCATCCGCTTTGCTTCCACTGTTCTCTGGCTCAGTTGTGTTGGGACTTGTGGTGGATTTATTGTCCGCCGTGTTGCTGCTTTCTTTGCTGGAACGGTGCTTCTCTGCCTCTGTATCTGTCTTGCGTGAGCAAAAGCAACGCATATGCAGCTGCTGCACCTCACGTGGCGTCAATTGAAGCGAACGTGCAACTACGCCGACAATTGCCTTGTACTCCGCCCGCAGCATTTGCATCTGTGTGACGATCGAAATGTATTTAACTGTGCGACAGTCTCATACTGGGATGCACAACTCACCTGTCGCCAGCTCAATGGGTGCAGGGCCGGAGAATTTAGCTGCCGCTTAAGATTGCTGGGAAGTCGTATATCGGTGCCTGTGGCTGCAGCGGCGGCGGCAACAGTAGCATCGCCATTTGGCTGGCCATTGTGTGTCACGTAGGTATGGCCACGAGCCACATTGTAGGGTCCACGTTGCAGCACAGTTCTGACATGTCGTAAGCCTTTGAACATAATTCCTAGCCACTTGTATTATGGCTACTTGTGGCCGCCGGTTCGAATACGTAACTTTCAGTTGTTTGCTTGAAATTACATGCATTAGAGTTGCCACCCCGGCGCAAAAAGCGGCTGGCCTGTGACAGCAGCGCTCAATCAGCTGTTCGATGTTGTTGGGGGGGGCAGTAAGTAAACTATTAATTTGTTTCATAAAGTTGTCATTTTGAAAGCCACATTGTTATAGTTATGAATGTGGGATTTGGGAAAACAAATACATATGCCCGAGGAATTACGCGAATGCTTTTAGTATGATCATATTTACTATCGAAAATTTATATTAACCCTTAAGTGGCCGCCATTTCAAAGAAGTCTATAGTCCGGCTGCTCGAAACTAAAAATAACCAAAAGGCGTTAATCTTTAACATATTGTATACATATAAAATTTTCTTTTTATTCATATATGTATAAAAAAAAGTACATAATAATAATAATAATGCTATACAAAATTACTTCGTACTACACAATAATAATGTCACTGAATCGAGTAGCTAATTTGTTAAGTGTTTTGATTCTTTAAATTTGTTCACTGTTATTATCAATAATTACTATTCACTGAGCCATCAAATGGACCCATGCTATCGCCAAAGTCCTGCATTTCCTCATCGATTTCATCATCAAAATCATCGCCCAATTCTTTCGTCTCTGGGCATTGTCGACAACGACTCTCATTAACGCCATAGTTAATGCACGTAGAGCCTACACATTCACAGCAGCTATCGTGGAACCATCTAGAATAAAAAAAAGATACATATGTATATTGTATATTTTACTAATGTAAAAACATAATAAATACATATAATAATCCGCGAATAAAATTTGACTCACCTACAACTGCTGGCACCCATGGTTTGACAGAACTGACGGCATTTATTTAACGATACGCACTGATCGAAATATATAACCGTACAATTGACTGTCTTCGTATTGTCACGTTCCTCATGAGCCTCTTCTAGATTTTTGTCATTATATTCTTTGATAAGCATAGGATATAAGGATTTATCAGTTATGTCAATCTCTCACTATTTTATATTCTACTTACTTAAATAGTATTTCTCGTCTTTATCCAGTTTTGGTTTACCCCTAGACCAATCCACTTGGAATGTAAAGACATCCCAGTATTCCTCGGCAGTGGCCAGCACATCGAAAAGTTCTGGAACACCCTCAAAGTCCTCCACGTGGGATTTTTTGGATAATGCATTCCGCGTTTCATTTGGTTTGGGACACAGTTCTGCAAGTTAACAAAAAATTGTTAGCCATGGTCGTAACATACTAGGTGTTAAATTGTAACTATCTTATCGGCTTTGCAACGGCGGCTCAACTATCGATAGTCATACAGTGAGCGATAGCCATAGTTACACATCTCAAAGACACAGACACACATACATATACAAACAAGGCAACTGCGACAACGCAATAATGAATAATGATAATGTCACACTAGATCACATCATCAGAAAAATATGTACATATGTATGTATATGTAAACATGTAATAGATTGCAAATACTCACCCACACAACTGCAGCACTCCTCATAGTATTTGATGCCTAGGCATTTGAGACACTCCTTGCAGCAGGAGCAATTCTTAAGCTCGCATTTGCAACTCTGTGTTAACATGCACTTGGACACTATCGAGGCGCAGACGACTTCGTTGCACGACTCCACCACGCCATAGAAGCATGCAAATCCCAATGCTAGAAATGCGCCAACCGTTAGCAAGCGCCACACCTCCATTGTAATATATGTATATGTTTTATGTACAATATTGCAAATACAAATGTTTTTCTTTAGTTTTGTTTATGATATAATGAGCCACCCCACACACTGTTTTCTTCGGGTGGGTGGCTTGGCGGTGTATTTGAATTGCACACGAGTAACACAAACAGAGAGAGAGAGAGAGATATATATATGTATATAGACGGAAAACGCAAGCGACACAAGGCGATTTTTTGAAAGACTTTGATTGATCGAGAGTCAATCTCGACTGACTAAATGATAGCTGGCTTGCAAAACAATTGCAGCAAATAACAATAAAAAAAGTAGATATGTACACTGAATATAAATAAAAACAACACAAACAATTGTTAACTATTGCTACACATAGAGAACATTACTTATTTATGAATATGCATATATATTTGCTATTTGATAGATACATAGAAATTTGATTTTGTAGCGCGTTATTTTTTGTCGTATTTGCAGCACAAGGCACAAGAACAAGTTTTGGAATGAGCTATGAATATTTTACTAAATCATTGAATAAGTCAGTCACAGCGCGTAACAACAACAGCAGGCGGCGGCAACAGCAACAGCAGCTACAGCACCAGCAGCAACAACAATAAACGACACCACGACAAACACTAACAAAACGAAACAGAAGACAAAACACACACAGCGATCAACGATCGACAGATGAGAGAGAGAGTCAAACGACGACAACAACGTCAACGATGTCGATGTCGATGCCGACGTCGACGTCGACGTCGACGTCGACGACAACGAGACGGCGTCAGCTATGTAGCTTGTTTTTGTTATTGACGCGACACAGCAGGGCATAACTGTCTTTATATTTTTGTTGTTGTCTCTCTCCTGTCTTTTTTCCCAGCCTGGCCCAGAGGCTAGCCAGCCAGTTAGTTAGCTAGATACAATGCGCGAATTAAGCGCGCGCGCAGGCACACCACGCACACACATACACATCACAAACGGAGGCTTGGAGAAACGTAAACACGTTACGAAGCATTGTTGGTGTGCGACGAGGGGAAACGTTTGGGAGCGAGTGCGAGTGCGAGCGCGTTCATTAACTGAATGATGGACTACCGCAACGAGATGTGAACCACCAACAACAACAACACCACAAACAAAACGATCAATACACACATCAGCATTAAGATCCTAAAGGTATTGATTGGTATTGATTGGAATGCTCTCAGCAGAAAAGTATGACCATGTGTGTGTGTGTATGTGTGCGCGCACTGATATTTGCAATTGTATGCAAGCCGTGCTATCGAAGTCGATTGCTTTAAAGCCGCATTATCGGCATTTTCTCTAAGCTAATCGGATACATGTTTTACTTACATATTTAAGTAGTCATGTGATTATCTGTAATAAAACAATGGAACAAAACTGACAAACACAAATATAAAATAAATACTTTCATTGAACAGTTAATGCAATATCCAAATTTAAAAAGATTTTATTTTCGATGTTTTCTAATTATCGGTATCGATTCTCTAATTGCCAGTGACATACTTAAGACCTTTAAATAAGTCAAATATTAAATTTAAATGAGTTATAGAAATTTTTCAAATTAGTAAGTCATCGGAAGGTCCAACTATTAAGCATTGCAAGTTTATCCATATATGTGTTTGAGACAAAACAGCTGTTGAAGTCAACACGAAACACGCTCATCTCTATTGCTCAATGTCCAATAACAAGAATATTCGAAGCATTTGGCAACCCTGTGTGAGCTAAATAACAACAAAAATAATACCGCTGCCTCAAATCGGTCAAAATCACAAATCAAACACAACTAAATGATTGTGTTTAGAAACTGTGCGGTGCTTCTGGTGATTGCCTCAATATGCAGTTTCTTGTATGGCATTGCACACATACACGTAGAGGTGGAGCCCAATGCCTGTCGAATGACTTACATGTTTGGTGAACCAAGATTTGCGGTAAGTTGTGATAAGCGAAACGCTTTAAATATTTGATAGGGGGTAACGACCAAATCTGTTTTACAATTGTGCAGCGCGTTCAATTCAATGCCAATAAGCAATTTCCCAACTATGGCCTATACTATTATTATGAAGGTATGCGCCAGCCTCTGGATCCTCTTAAAATGCGTATGACTGGAGCTCCAGTTATCTTTGTGCCCGGCAATGCCGGGTCGTACAAGCAGGTACGCTCCTTGGCATCGGTGGCGTTGCGCAAAGCACGCGAACATCCAGAGGTCGGCATACATCTAGATTACTACACAATTGACTACGATGAGGAGCTGTCGGCGCTCTACGGCGGCTACATGTATCATCAGAAATTGTTTCTCGAACACTGCATACGCACCATTGCTTCGCTGTATCGGGAGCCTAGCCCCATTGTGCTGATCGGCCATTCCATGGGCGGCAAACTGGCCCAGTCAGTGCTAACCGATGCAGAAATCAGTCAGCATATTAATGCCATTATCAGCATATCTACACCACTCGATCAGCCGGTGCTCAACTTGGATGCACATCTGGGCCAATTCTATAGGGAGACACACGAGATGCTCAGCCGCACACGCACCGCCACTCAGCCTTCAACCGGGACAAACGTATGCCAGAGCCTGCATCAGAAGCCGCCCAGCGAGCAGAGCATGGCCAACCAGGACCTCTCCGCCAAGCTGGATAATGTCTTGCTCATTTCTACGGGTGGCGGCAATCGAGATCTGCTCGTGCAAGCCGGCCTGACCACCTCACAGTTCAACGATCTACATGCTATGGCAAGAAACAATATCAAAGTTTTCAATTTACACCCCGCTAAATTAATTTCCCTACGCAGACCTCAGCTATACCACGCGTGAGCCTAAGCTGCGACCACTTGTCGGCTGTCTGGTGCCTGCAATTCACGCAAGTCATCAATCGCTTCCTGTTCAGCATTTCCCAGCGCCGAGATGACGGCTCCGTGATCTTTAGCAGCAACAAACAGCGCAACATGCAATCTGCATTGGCACACTTTGTGGTAAATGACATGTGGGGCTTTTCATCTTGCCCAATCCATTTAATCTATTCTATATATTGTAGAAGTCGAAGACACGTCAGCAGAGCTTGATAAACATTCAAACCCACAATAATTGGCATGAAGAACGTCGTCTAGTCATCAACAAGTTTTTCGCTAATGGCCTAAAGAGTCATTATTATGAGCTGATTGGCTTAGGTCGTCAGCCACGTTATAAGGTTGCATCAAATTTAGTTTTACAACATCTCTAAATACACTGTTCACAAAGCGTGTAGAGAGCGTATTGCTTTCAGTAATTTAGCTTTGTGAACGTTGTATTGAGTTTTTGGCTAGCATTAACTGCAAATTCTTATATGTTCTCTTTTTTGCGACTCTCTAGAAACTTGCCATTGAGGCTCTGAACGTTGAGGGCGATGAGAATTGGCTATTCGGCTGTGAATCATACAGGCACAATGAAACCGGACAGAACTATTGGTGAGCAGCACCTCCGCGCATCCACAAACAACAAACAACATCTCTCTCTCTCTCTCTCTCTCTCTCATTCATTGTAGCGATAGGGCGACGCCTTTAACACATCTCGTTCAGCGTCTGCCCAATGGGGACAGCGTACCGAGAAGCATTGCAGTTCTCGATTTACACAATTTACGCAAGACATATGAGAAGTGGACCCACTTGCTCGTTCGTTTGCCGCCGGGCAGCAAACGCACTGGCTACAATCTGGACATCTATGACCCAAAGGATCGCGTCCTAGACATACGCATGCCGCGCTGGTATGCCTCTGGGCGCCGCACCGCTGTCAACGAGACACTACAAGGCACCATACACTATCGCATGCGCATCGCCGATCTGGTCGAACCGTATCAGGGCTTGCGTATTCACATTGAACCGCAGAACTGTCTGCAGCCGAATTACCGTATCACGGTCCGGCTGTGCGTGCCCTGGGCAGCCGGCTTTGAGCGCTACCACACTCTGACGTAACATTTCCCTACAGCATTTAACGCTAGACCAAAGCTAATCGTTTGTATTTTCAGTTCACCTGACCAAAAACCTGGACTTTACGTCAATGTGCCCACCTTGATGCCCAGACACTATAATACCACATTGAATCCAGTTATGCTCGACTTGTACTTGGATCCCATATGCCGTTACCGCATTAGGTAAGATGCATATAGAAAAGGAACTTCAATATTAATATTACAATTTCAATTTGCTTTGGCTTAAAGTTATAGATTAGATATACCTCTCTCATTTCCACTTATTGCAACAACTCTTACTCAGTCTCCCTCTCTATCTATCTATCAATCTATCTCTCTCTTAGCTATGAGTATTCCTATGCGGATGCCTTGTCGCGTATTGTACTTGAATTCTATGGCTGGATGCCAGCACATTTGGTATGCGTGCTATTGATTGTGTTGCGCAAGCAACTGGACCAGTTTCAGGAGGTGGGCAGCTTCAAGAGCTTGAGGCCCTACATTGGCTACTTGCAGTACACGTCGCTCTATATAGTAACAGGTATAGTAAGCACACCCGAATTCTATTCTTATCTAATTTATATTCTATCTCGATTCTCAGGCTGCCGCTTGTTCAAGAAGTTGATACTCAATATGAAGATGTTTCCGATACCAGAACAACTTGACTATAGCATTAATATTTCGATCATAATCCATTGCACAGCCATTGGACTGTCGGTGTTGGCCGCTTTGGCCTTGTGGTTTTGTTTGACCGTCTATGGCAATGCGTTCCATCGTTTGGCGTTGCGTTTCACACGCCTATCCACATCCGGTTCTAACATAATGCTCTCAATCATGACACACCTACCGATCACATACGGCATTCTGACAATTGGCGTTGCCCTGGGCGCTTGCAGCGGCCTGGCCTTGTTTTTGGCCTTTGTTTTTTACTTCCTGATGCTATCGAATGCCTACAAGGACTATCTGGAGGACTATCTGTGGCAAAAGGCGGCCAATTTAGTGCACATGGCAGCGGGCATTGGTAAAGACTCGAATACCAATAAGGAGGATCAATCAACAGCAGTAGCTAACACCATGGACCAGTCGCCAGTGTCCAGTGATGACGATGACCAGTCGCAGAATCAAGAGCACGATAAGCAGCCCGACAAGGATCCAGCTGAGAAGGAGCTGTGCGTTGGCCTGCAAAACTTTTCCTTCCATATAACGCTACTCCTAATGCTGCTGACACTCCTATTGCTTAGTGCTCCGGCCAGCTTGGCCTGGCTGCGCAGTCGCAGGTGCGTCTCCAACTCTCCATTTAGTAATAGTATACAAATGATATACAAATGAATCATCCATTTACAGACATGGCATTGTTCTGCCCGATCCATCTCTACACACAAGCGTTGTGGCCCTTGGCTCACTTAGTTTGCTGCTGCAGCTACGCGCACCTCAGAAATTGTAAGTAATCAATGGATTCGAGATGAATTATTCATGAACTTGAAATAGGAATCGAACTGTGCAGCAGCACATTGACTCACTATTAACAAATATTTCAAGCTCTTCATATTTGAAATCGTTGCATCATTTGAAATATCTTTCGTTATAGACGCGGCTATTGGATGCTGTCCGTCCTATTGTATTTGGGTGCTGGGATTACTTTGCTCTATTGCCAAACGGCTATATATCGACTGAACCTTATTATCGCTGGAGCGTTCGCAGTGCTCGCCATACATCAAACCCTACAGAGATTATATCAAAAGCTGCGACCCGCAGCCTAGTAGAATTTATTACAAAAACCAATCCAAACAAATTTCACGCGCATGAACCGTATAGGTGTAAGAAGTTCCTTGTTTTTTTTTTTTTTTTAGTTATTCGGTTTGTGTTCCGACTCGTTTTAGACATGTAAAAACGAAAGCGAAATCCCGATTTTAGTTGTAGACTTAGTCAACATTTGCCTGTAACCAAATAAGTGAGAGCAAACGACGCGCACAAGCCACAGCCCAAGGAGGCGTCCAGTTGGATATGCAATGCAAACTCTGCAAATGGAGATGACGGGAAGTCCATAACGATCTGCTCCACAAATCTAACCTAAATGGATGGATGCTGTGAACGCCCCAAATCGATACAAATTAATAATACGCAAGAAGAAGAAGAAGAAGAAAAAATCAAAAACAAAAACAAAGAAGAAACCAACATAAAAACAAGCCGAAAATTTCACTCCATATTTATGGCATGTGTGAAAAATGAATTGCAAATTACACTAAACGACATAATCGAGACTCGTGTTTTTACCGTACCTTAATGACGAAATGAAAAATGTTAACCAAATATTTAATTAGTCTACATTTATTTGATGTGGGAATATTTATGTTATTTATATCGTAAGATCTGAATATATATACATATATTCATGTATATATATAGATCTACAGGTCTTCAGATCTCTATACATATGTATATATGTATATAGCTCATTAGTCATTAGTCATTAGTCATTGTTGGTGTTTATAAATCTATATAGTTTTTATTTACCTAAGTTTTCAGCCCAATTTCGTGTTCTCATTAAGTATTTGTGGTATAGCTCTGATATTTACCCAATGTATTATAATCTTCCTGTACTTAGGAAATAAATCAATTATGTACTCATATATATATATTTATGTATATATAAATATATATATGTAGACATGAATATGCAAAAAGATATAAAATATATACAAAGTTATTGTCAATCTAAAGCTGCTACAATTAGCTTCAGCTTCAATTTAAATTTCAATTTGTATAGCAAGTTGTATCCAATAATTTATAAATCCATTTTAACTATCTTCAATTAATATATTACTACTTTCAATTTCAAATATTCAGACTTAACTGCTTTGACATTAAATATAAAATTTAAATTGATTAAAGTTAAAGAATCTGATACTGATATTGAATTGAAATTGAAAGGATTGAAATACATTCTGCTTATAGCTAGTTGATTGAAGATTGAAGTTAATTGTTGTAGGGTCAAACGAGATGGATTTTCTATTGAAACTAGTTTCTAGTTCTGTCTCCCTCATGGCACATTACGAAAGAGTTTCAAGTGTGAAAGCAGACTCCAATGCTGCTGCACAGTGTAAATACCAACGATGTATGTATATGGGCAATCGTTGGCCTACAACTTTTTGCTTTCCTTCGTGTTGAGACATCAAGCGTCGCGTCCTCAGGCAAATGGCAGTCAATGGAGCTGACGGAGTGGTACTTGTACTGCAACTGGAGCTGGAACAGGAATGGAGGAATGGGGAGCTGGTAGCTGGGAGCTGGGAATCGGCAGTGGCACACAGAAAGGGGCGTTCACCGCCCGTCACATAAACGGAGGCGTTGGCGATAAATGGTCAATTGCATGCATCGATTGGCCAACAATTTATTGAACGTGTGTGCAAATTGATTCGGGGCTCGAGACTCTGTCACCTTAAAAGCAATTAAGGCGCGCGTGTTTGCATTTTAACTGGCGAACTGGGTGTACAGCGCCTCGGGGAGATGCATTGATTGATCGATTGATAAATTGCTCAATTGACTAACATTTTTCTCTCTTTATGGGCTTCATATGAATATGTAGCTGTTGGCTATTTGATAATGTGTTGACAGCTATTAAATCCACATTTCGTATGGATACGATAAATGGAGACAGAGCGAGAGAGACTGAGAGAGAGAGAGAGAGAGAGAGAGAGAGAAAAAAGAAATAGAAGATGTGATTAGTTAGAGAGAAAGGATGGACTAATACGACATAGTCGAAAGAAAGTGAGAGAAGTTGCAAACTGAGAGAGATAAATTAAGAGAAGAAGGATGAGAGAAAGGGAAAGAATGTGAGAAACAGGGAGAAAAGGAGAGATACAGAGTTGGTAGCTGGAATAGGATTAACAGAGCCGACAAAGAAAAAATCGGGAATCAGAAAGAAAAGGGAAAGGATGTATACAAAGAGAGCGAAAAATAGCGAAGGCGAGAAGAATGGAAGAGGAAGAACTAGAAAGAGTGATATATGTACATATATTGAAAGCAAGAAATGCAGTGGATTGATGAAGAGGTTTAATAGATTTGGAAAATTATTAAATTGTGTGAGAGGGAAGAGAGAGAGAGAGAGAGACAAAGTAAGAGCAAAAAAAGAAAAGTATATATTGCAGGAGATAGATAGGTAGTAAGCGAGAAAGATAGATGAAAAGAGAGTGAAATATAGATAGAGAGAGAAAGATATATTGACATATAGAGAGAGAAAGATAGAGAAATAGAGAGGAATGTATATAGGTGAAATATATATATACATACATATATATATATATAGAGAGAGAGAGAGAGATAGAGAGAAAAATAGACAGATGAACAGGGAAATTCCAACTATTTTAGGTAAAGATCCTGTGAAAGGTTTACAAGGCGCTACTAAGTACATCTGCAACAATGCATAATACAGATAGATATTCTAGGATTGAGTCAGAAAAAGTGAGAAACAAATAGAGAGAGAGAGAGAAAGATGCAGATTGAGCAGTAAGTAATGTTCTCTACAAATAGATCGCCAGCGCTTAAATTCCAGCAAAATAATATACATATATGTTTGGATAAGTCTTTAGTAATATTTTTATTCACATTTCAGGTATAACAAAAAAAAAAAAAACAAAAAAAAAAAAAGATCGCATAAGCTAAGAAGACAACGCGTTCAACATTGAGCTATTTACACTTATATGGACACATATGATCGATTAGAGTATATATAGTGTATATATATGGTATATATATATATATAGAGAGAGATAGAGAGAGAGTAGAGTACTTGTATGTGGCGTACATATGGAGCACATGGATCCTTATTGCCAGTTGGTGGGCACGAACTGAACGGGATTGGCCAGGAAAGGCGGCGGCGGCAAGGCGTTGACACTGTGCGGAAAAGAGAGCAGGATTAGAGATCGATGGGACAGTGGGATGACTGGGTACTCACCTCATGGGCTGGCTGGTCTCGGCGAGGATGGTGCGATAGGCGCGTGGACGTGGTGCCACATAGTTGGCGGAGGCAAAGCTGCGTGGATTGGCCACAGGGAAACGTATATTCGTATTGGCCCGGATGCCAGTGCGTGGGCGTACGATGCGGCCCAAGCGAGCCTGAGCCTCTGTAGGAGCCGTTGCGCTCGCTGCTGCAGCGCCACCAACGCCAACAGCAGCAGCGCCGCCAACTGCAGCGCCCAATGTTGGCAGGCCAGGGCCGAAGCCGAATCCGAGGCCTGCTCCTGCCACTGGCGCCGGAGCGGTGTACATGGCGGACAGCTGGATGGGCACGAAGGCGGGCAGCGAGACGGTCAGTGGCACAGCTGGCGGTGCTGGTGGTGCGGGTCCAGGTGCCGGTGCGGGTGCTGGTGCAGGCGCAGGTGCTGGCTCTGGCTCCGGCTCCGGTTCGGGCTCTGGCTCTGGTTCCGGCTCTGGCTCCGGTTCAGGCTCTGGCTCAGGCGCTGGCTTCGGTGTCGGCTTGGCTTCGGCCGCCTTCCAGGCGGCCAGCAGAGCGAGCACCTCATCCCGCGTTATGTGGTTCGAGTGTGAAGGCAGCTCGAAGCTGGGCGCGCTGCTCCAGCCGCTGCTCCATGGACCAGGTGGCGGTGGGCCGTACAGCGAACGCTGCGCCCGACCAGGCAGCACGAACTGAGCGCTGGCCAAGCCAACGAGGCTGACCAGAAGGATGTGTAGACACATGTGATTGCACTTAAGTCCGAGCATGTTGATTACTGTTGAATGAGCGATGCTTGTCTGCGCGCCAATTGTCCAGACGCTGGCTTATATATGCGCAGCTTCTCGAATTGGGTTAGATGAAGTCGTAGCTGGCTCCGGAAGCGGCTGCCGCGGGCCTCGGGCCTCGCGCCTCGATCCCTCCCCTGCGCCAGCCCGCCTAGCGTCAATTGGCATTGGCATTTGGGCAACTGGTTCAAATGCCTGCGAATGATTAGGAAGCCAGCGAGAGAGACGCAATCAGCGTGCACCATTTAAGGCCGCATTGCATCACAAGCAGAGCAAGCAGTCAGCCATTCAGCCAGACGGACAGACAGACAGACAGCCGGTCAGCCGGACAGCCAGTGAGCAGGTCAAACTGGTTGATCGTCTCGGCGATCCATGTAGCGCAGTGTAGCATGTGTGTATTCGCTCATTGTTTGCCCGTCTGGCAGTCCCAGGTCTTTTCATCCTCGTGAAACTGTATGAGCACCAGCTCGTAGGTGACTATGCTGCCAGCGACCTGGCGGCGGTTCAGATTAAACAAGAAACAAATACATGAAAGACAAGAAGACGAAGAAAATTGTATTAATGGCGCTTGGATGGCGCAGGTGGCACGCTGGCGAGCGAACTCCACACTCACAGCCAGACAGAGCTTCCTGGTGACGTTGAAAAACCGGAGGCCGCTCAGCGACACATTGTCGCTGGACAGCTCGTTGGCCAGGCGCTGGACCTCGCTCAGATAGCCCGACGGCGGCACCAGATGCAGCAGACGCAGCGGCTCGCGCGCCCGCTCGTGCACCGCCGACACGAACAGCAGAACCGACAGCGAGCGACCAATCAGAAATGCGAGCGAGAAGTAAAAGTAAGCGGCGTGCACAGTCGATGGCATTTCGCTTAAGGAGGAGAGAGGGAGAAGGAGAGTGTGATAGTGGGGTGGAGGCATGGGAAAGAAAGTGATAATTATTGTAAACAAACAGTTATCAGATAATTTGTATGCTAATCACTGACTTGGCGTGAGGATTAGTTATGGGAAAACATTTACGTATAGCTCGAGAAAGCAAACAAACAATTGTGATGGCAGTCGAGAGGGGAGCAGTGCGGAAGGGAGGTGGCTAGGTAGGGTAGATAGGAAGACATGTGGAAGGAAGAAATTAGTGGAGGGAATGAAAGAGATATATACGAAAGAAATAATGAATACATAAAGTACAGAGAGAAATAGAGCGAGAGAAAATATATCACCAGAAGAAAATAAAAGGAGTGAAAGAATATGTAGATCCAAGAGGTCCATAAGGAGAGAGCAGAGAGAGAAGAGAGCAAAGATGGATGGGAAACCAAAGAGATAAGGATAGAATGAGAAAAATAATATAGAATGACGATGGATAGCAGTGACTATAGACAGTGAGATGGGGAGAGCAAGAGAGATAGGAATAGACACACACCGTGTGTACACAGACAGAGAGAAAGAGAAACAGAGACACAAAGAATTATAGAGAGAAAGAGAGATATAGACACAAATAATTAGAGAGAGAAAGAGAGGTTGACATAGGTAGAGGAAAGAAAGAGAGAAGGAAATATAGGGATAATGAGCAAGATAGGTAGATTCGTATGAAGAGACATAGAAAGTCATATATAGGGGAAAGAGTGAGATGCAGACAGCGACGAGAAAAAATGAGAATAAGAGTGTAGAGAATAGATGTAGTAGAAGACAAAAATAGTGGGGTGATCCGGGAAGGGTAAGAAGAAGGGTAAAACCAAATTTGAGAGACAGTTCTAGGGCAACACAGATAGGCGTAAAGAAATGTTGATGGAAAACGTACTAAAAAGCGAATATAAGAAAAACAAGGGAAGATAATCTAAAGATCTTGTGTTAAAGCTAAATGGGGAAGCTGGAAGCTAGACTTGAGCATGGGGAGCAAATGAAACAGACGCTCACTTGATGCTCTTCAGCAGCTGCAGACAAATGAAGTACACATTGGAGCCGAATGATATGAACATAATGCCGGAGATGGCATCGTCCATGTCATAGATGAGCTCCACAATCGAGCGATAGCGCGTGCGAACATATGTCCAGAACTTCTCGGGCATGGGCTGCAAATCCAATGGGGCTAAAGATATGGCGCTCTATAATGAATGGATGCGTCGGACTCACGCGCTCCACCAGCTGCTGCAGTTGACATGTGAGTCGTGTGAGCAGGTGGCTCAGGCCGATGCTCACGAGGATGACGAACAGATCGATGTAATTCCAGCCAAATGTGAGCAGCATATTCAGTAGTTTGCCCAGCCAGCCAAGCCAATTGCTGTAGGGAAAGACGTGAAAGAACTGGACGGCAACAGCATAAAGGTACGACTCGACTGGATCCTGGCGCAGCGGGCAGACTTCATGGTAAACAGACGAGATGATGCTCAACAGGTGCTCCACTGCAACGAAAGAGAGGGAGAGATAGAGAGAGCGAAATTCCCAATAATTAGATAACCACTTCACAATCTCGTTACTCAACTGAGCGACAGCGAGAGCAGAACAGACGCCACGCTGTGTATGCGCCGCGCCAGCTGCTCGCGTTCCTTCCAGCTGGCGTACGGCGGCAGGTGCTTCTCCACTCTCGCCCAGCGCCGCATCAGCTGGGGCCATTGGCGAGCCAATTGCAGGAATTGGCAGCTAGCCCACAGGATGCTGCCATTGAAGACAATAGGCTCTGCAAGAAAGAAAGTAAGTAAAGGAAGAAAGTAAACCGCTGCAGAATGGGGTAGTATATTACATACACAATCCAATCATATAAAATCACAGCAAACCTATGACATCTCAATTGATCTCCGCCGTATGTTACAAACGTTAGCTAAAAACCAGCATACCCCATTCACACACGCTGCTCATGTACAGTTATGCAATGTTACCCACCCACACTGCGCATATCCAGACCGCCATACAACGCGAAATTGATAGCGAACAGCGCATCGAAAGAGATGGCGCCAATGTAGAGCAGACTGTACCAGTTGCGCCAGCTACGACGGCTGAAGCAGAGGCCGCGCGCCGTTGCCGCCCGCACGCCGCAGACGGGCATCAGACCAAAGCACTGGGCGACGACAAGCACTGTAAAATGGTGGATGAGGACGGGATCGGGGACGGGGACGGGGATGGGGATGGGAATGGGACGCAACAAATGAGGCATTTTCATTCAAAAAGGAAGCTGCAGCGCTCACCTGGCGAGATGGCTGCATGAAAGCTGCCATCATGCAAATCATTCCTGATTGTTGCCTGCCACGCCCATTGCTGATGCCGCTCCAGACGATTTAGCAAGGCGCGGCCATGTCGTTGCAGTTGCTGTTGCCGCCGGCGACGTTGTTTGCTTATTTGAACAGACCACATGAATGCACGCGCCTTCCGTTTATTGCGGTACTTGGTCAGCGCTGGGACAATATTCAAATTTTTGCGTGTGTGCGAGCGGGTGTGGGCGATCGTCCGATTGATTGCTATCGCAGTTAATTGTTATCGGCACGCGCCCGGCTCTAATGTGCTTTAAATTGCCAGCACTGTGGAACGATTCCAACAGGAAACGGAAAAGCTACAAATAATGCCAATTATTGTACAACTGTGCAGTGGCTTGCAAACTGTGCCAGACATTTACATTTGTGAATTGCAAATTGAGTAAAAGAAATTAATCAAATGTAAAGTAAAATTTTTGCACCAAGTGACAAGATATTTTGAGCGACCATTGATTGATTTGATCCACAGTGCATAAATGGTAAAATAATGCGAAATTAATTCCGTCTAAGAGAGATTATGGCGTGCCTTGTGCAAAATGTCAAAGGTTATTTTCTAAATGATCTATGATAGCCAAAGTGCCTGCCCTCAAATATAAAAACAATTACTACACTGCTAGAAAAAATGTTACAAAATATATTCATTTCAATTATTTGTACTTGCTGAACTTTTTCAATTCAATATAAGAAATTATTATTCAAAACACATATATTAAATATATTTTGTGTTAACTTATTTAAAAATTAGAGCTGACACAAAATTAAAACTAATTTAAAGTAAGGCACTGCCTACTGAAGCCTCCGGCTTGCTATATATAGTAAATTACTTAATATAGACTATATTATACAGTATACATGTTATATAGTATACATTATATTTTCTTCAAATATATTTAGTATATTGCTATATTTAGTCTTCTGCTTAAAACTTTAGTACTTCGTTTCGCTTAGTGCAGAAAGCAATTGCAATTTCAATGCATTAATAATATACATATATATATATATATATACAAATATATACGTATGTGTCAATTTAATATACATATATAGTTTTGTAATCTGGGATATGTATCTGGATTATGCGTTAAGCAAATCTCCGTGAGCTGATTAACTAATTATGTTTTAAGAGTGCAAACAACGACAGCAAAATGATGATGAAAGTGGGTCGTGTAAATGATATATTGTCCAGATTCCGGGTTTCACTTTTTCTTAATAAAAATCTGGTCGCATAAATAAAAATGTGACTTTTGTCTATTTTTTTTTTTTTTTTTTTTTTTTTTTTTTGAGCTGGATGCGGATGTTTATTTAAAAACTGTAACGGATCAACAGGCAAACGGGCAAACGGCTAAAGGCAAACTTGTTGCATCAACACTTTTAATAGATTCGATTAAGTGGAAACGTGTTTAGAGCTGCGACACATATCCCAACCTGATATAAGTAAATGTATATGTATGTATGCATTGTCATATACTAATGTGTTTATCACTTAAGTAAGTGAAGTTGATTAAGTAAAATTAAGAAAAACAAAAATTGCTTGACATATATCAATGTGTATACGCATTTATGACATGATTTCGAGCTTTTGACTGAGTTTTGGAACTACCAGAGTTAAAGTGTGCTAGTTACGTTGGCCAATAGAAATATTATATTTGCATTCGATATCATACATTAATATTTATTTCACTTTGTTAGCATTCAAATGGAAGTTGAAGTTGATTTCCGTTTCCAGTGAGCGTAATTCATTGCTTGACTTTCAAATTAGCATTTGGCGTGCTGTGCGGCAGCAAATAGTTGTATTTATTTATTTATTTTCAAGTTTGTGGGAAATAATTTCGTTGGGCCGTTAGCTTTTGAATGCTAGCTGAAACAATCGATTTTTGTTGAATTTCGTTGATTTTATAGACAGCTGGTCACCCTACTGTTAATTATCGATCGCACCATAAGTGCATAACAGTATCATTTGAGAACAACAGCAACAGCAGCTTAACATGAACTCCCCGCTAATATCATTTGTTGTTGTTGCGCCTCTAGATTCGGACGTGTGTGTTGTTTTCCTCCTATGCTTAAGCACAGAATTTCAAATCGAAATAAAAATATCGAGCTTCGTTTGTTGACAACAAGTGACATGCCGTTATTTGCGATAGAAAAGAAGAAGATCGCGTGTACATTTAAGTGAGCAGCACAATGCCTGGCCCGCCTGCGTACAGACGTGCTAACAATTTGGCATAATACCTCAAATCGAATTGTTGGTTTTTTGATTTGTTTAAACATATTTTTTTTAAGTTGCGATTTAAGCTATTGGCCGAGTTGTAGCTAGTGCACTCAACAAAATGCAAACGAAATATACCCATTATCAATAGTGGCGCAATCGCGAAACTCAAATCCTTTCGACAAATTTTTCAGCTGCCTTTCAATAACAACCAAAAAACAAAATATCTCTGCGGGTAAGCCGAACTTGAACAGTTAATAAATACATATGTAATAGCTACTGTTAAGCATGCTTGTGTGCGTGCGCAAGTGTCTGTTTGCGCGTATGCGTGTGCGCGCCTTAGTATGTGTGTGTGTGCATATGTGGCTTTAAAATATAATTTGAAACATTGAACAGCAGCTGTGTTGTTGTTGTTGTTCCTGTTGCCGCTGCTGCCATGATAAAGATTCAACGGCTGTTCGCCTGCATTGAAACAACAACAACAACAATAATAATAATTCATCTGCCCTCCCTTCTCTCGCTTGCGCGCACAGTTCAGCATCAGTCATTGCACACACAGGCACATCTGCAGCAAATGTCACACACACACACCTATACGACTTTCAATCGTGAACAACCAAAATGAATTCACATTCATCTGAGCATTTTTGTTTTATTCTTTCCCAATTTTCGCTTATTTACTTTGGTTTCTTTGTTGTTGTTGTTGTTATTGTTGCAGTTCCTGCAATTAGTTTCGTAGCCAGCAGCTTGTGTCGCCGATTCATTGTCATCTTCTGCTGCTGCTATTGTTGTTGTTTCTTCGTTTAACCCCGCGTTCACCGTCTGGGCTTGGCTTTGACCAAACAAACGGCAGCTGAATGAATGATTCATGCAATATTTTTCTCTCTTATTTATTTATTTTTTTTGTTTTTGTTATTTAGACGGAAACAGTTTTTGATATACAAAAATATAAAAATATATATGTATGTACATATATAAATTGTTTATCTTTGGTGAATGCATTTAAAGCGCGGCTTCTTTCAATTTAAAAAAGAAGAGAAGAAAATTCTACTACCACAATCTCAATGTGTTTTGGTGTTAATCTCATTATCATAATATAATAATATTTATATAATGTGTAAACATACACCTATATATGCACATGTATTTAATTAATATCGCGCTAATCACTTGCTCAAACCTGTATGCATTTCATTTCAGCTTTGCGTTTCGATTAGTCAGCCGAAAATGCTGTCTTCATTTGAGTTGCATATGTATATGTATGTATGTATGTATGTACATATGTATGTATGTATGTATTTCATTTGCGCTACATTCTCATAAATAAATAATAATAAAGGAGGGAGAAGAAGCCCATAAAGAAAAAGTAAAATGCTGAAACTTTTGATTTTCCCTTCCGATAATTTTGTATATTTTCTTTTAATGTTTAATCAATTACTCAAGTCTTACATCGAGTTCGAGTTCGAATATAATTTTATAAAATAAGTCACTATATCAATAATAAAGATAAAATTCGTGACATGGAATTCTTAAGCAAGAAGAAGAGTTTGGTGGCGCTAAGAGTAACGAAACTACTATATACATACGAGGTGTGTTCGAAGAGTAAAAAATGAATATTAAAAAATGAATATAAAGAAAAGTTTATCTATAACTCCATAACTCTTTATGCATATAAATTACCTAGTAGCCTATTTTAATGTTCATATTCGTATACACATATGTATATATGACAAATCATATTCCGTGTTAATTGACTTTAAATGGCATAGATTTATGGCCTACTTATGGAGCGACCCTCGTTGTCTTGCAGGGGAGCCCTACAACACTTATTGCCCCTAGCATATGCATATGATTATGCTGTTGCCCACCATATAAACCGACCCTCTTTTCAAGCGAATGATCTGATATAGTATATACATATATACATATACATATACACATACATATTTATATACATACATATACATATTTCTCTTGCATAAATGATCCAGCTTATCTCTAATATCAGTGGCCCAACATTATGCGAATGGGGGAGTTAGTTGGGGGAAGCGTACACATACACACTCACACGTATTCACACACACACACACAGAAACACAGACGCACAGCTGGCTGCATATATTGTGCATATCCAGATTTCAATTTGTGTTTTATATCCAAAGAAGTTTTAAAGTAAAAGCAGAAGTTAAGGGCGAAGCTGAAATACCCTACATAAATTAGTTAGAAGAGTAAATTAATATATACATACATATGTACATTCATATACATATATAAGCTTTGTTTTTGTTAGATTTACAAAATAAAACTTATAGACATTGATTAGGCAATGTCATTGTGAGGAATAATGATCTACTGTTCAATTAATAGTTTCTATAAAGGTTATATGATAATTTTGTAAATTAAGTTTGGCGAAATCATTGGAATATTGCCAGATGGTAGAAACGATTTCTTTAGAAACAGAAATTTACATAGATACGAGTATATAATTAACGTTATATAAGAAAGATCTCTATAGAACTAGATATATAGATGAGAATCAGGAATATATGTATGTATATACATATGAGATATTTCTTATATATACATTATATAGATATGATATATTTCTTATATATACTATATCAGAAATATACATATACACTTTATTATGTATGAAATATATGTTCTGTGTGATCCTAATTCTGAATGTATTATAATCTCCTTTTGAACGTCTAACACCCCTTCAATGATATATGTATTTAGTATGCTCGAAGTAAGGTAATTTAAGGAAAACCTACGATTAACTAGATATAGAACTGTCCTTATATATGAGATATAAGGAATATACAATTATGTATATATGTACATTTGCATATGAGAAATAGTCAGACCTCTTATCAGAGCCTTACGCATTTTGTTGACATATTCATAATGCCCTGCGCTAGGGCGATGGGAAAGACAACAATGCATAGCTCAAGGAGAGGAAGAAGAGCACACACACAACACACACACAAACGCACACCCGCACACACATGTTGGATCATGCATGAAAGCGGGCCGCACAGTTTACCCCAAAAGAACTCGACACAGAGAGAATGCCGAAAAAAAAAGAACGCTGATGGAAACTGAACCACAATTTAGCTAGCGGGGGAGAATGAATATAAGAAGAGGGAGTGGGGGGGAGGAGAAGATGGATGGGGAGGATGAGGGGCTGAACCACTCAATGATGGTTGGGGAAAGAGTCACCGGAAATCGCGTTAAATGCGTAACAAGGCGCTTTTTAATTCAAGCGATTCAAATACAAATAAAAAGCCTCTCAGGCCCAGGCCCAGGCCGGGCAGGCATTAAATAAATGAAATTGTTTCTATGCAAAACAGTTGAAACGCTGCGTCCGACCTGCCACTTCTTGTTATCTCTTCAGCTGCATACAGAAAATACCTCTAACAGAGTGGGCAAGGGGAACGACTAGCAATACCCTAGGCAATGAATTCGTTGATCTTTCCTTGGAAATTGAAATAGTACTTCTATAGCATTGAGTATGTATCTAACGGTTTTCCATAAAAATGAAACGAGTTATTGAGCAAAATATATTTAGTACAAATATTTGACAATCATATCATTGCCATACAAGCTATACTGAGAGTTGTGCTTAAAAAAGTCATCAACAAATCGATTTTTATCGATAAGTCTATCTAAAGTCAGCAGTAATCCTTGAAGGAGCAACTAAGAAACTCACATTATGGACTTTCATTAACGATATTCACAAATCAAATCTATAAAAATCAGAAATGAAAAACTCTAAAAGCTATTGTATATATATATTCACTTTCTGTCAAAACTAATATCCCCTACTTTTGCATTATTGTACAGGGTATACAGGGAGACAACAAAACTACCCACAACAACGAAAACTGTCACAATACGAAAACAAACAGAGCTTAATTGAAAATTTTATTTTCATTGCTCTCTCTTTCTCCCTCTCTCTCTCTCTCTCCCACACACACTCCCGCTCTGTAATGATAAATTCTCTCTTTTATTTATTATTTCTTTTTTTTTCTTGTATTTTGGGTTCAACATTTCGTTGTGGAGGATCGCGTCGCAAAGTTCGGTTCAAATTCTTGCAACATGTGTTAGAGTCTAAAATTCCGAAAAGTCGAAGCGAAAAAACAACTTTGTTTATTTTTCTATTGAAATAGAAACTAACTTGAAAATTTTGGAAGGTATACGGGATGTTTGACAATGTGTTCTTGCTTGTTATTCCAATTTGTGTTTCAAAACAAAAGAAAGCAGTGTTGTACTAGAAATATACATAGACTTGTAGAAATACAGACTTATCAACCTTTATTGGAGTACTTTACTTTCTTAGTTATTTCATGAATTGCCAAATTAATCAAGAGCGATGTTTTTCGCATTCTATTTTTTTATTATATTGAAAAGTTTTATGAAAGAAAAGCATCGCTCAATTTGTTTTTTTTTTTTTTTTTTTTCAATTGGGTATATTATTGCTTTCCTAGGATGTTATATATATTTCTACTGTTTTTACGATTTTGTTTCTTTATCTGCACCTTCAAGTTCTTAGCGACTCACTTTTAATTGACTCTCTATGCTACCTAACCTAGTATCTGCTTAGCTCGGAGTTTTCTTTTACTTTTGACCTTTCCGTTGGAGCTTATCTTTTTTGCTTTTGATAATATTACAAAAGGAACTTGAATTGCTCGTAAAAATTGTATATACTTCATACATATATACGTATGTACTCCCCATTTGGCTGCTGATAGCGCCTGTAATTTGGATGATTTTACAACTTATTCACTTACAGCGAAATGTGAATGATAGCATTTAACGTAATACGAAAAGAAAACAGGAAATGACAATTAGAGCATTTTATGTTAATCAGGAGCTAGAAACAAAACAACTTTAGATTGTTACCGAATGAGGAAGATGAATGACGAAATACTAGCTGATAAATTACTGAAAAAGGAGTCCATGGTTTGTTAAAATGCATGAGAACCCATTAGATATTATTTCATGTAGGTCCTACTATATGGCGCCTAGATCCGACTGACAAGAGTTAGGGTATACCATAGTCGCCTTCGCCCCAAAGAAATATTGATCGAAATCTAAAGGTGATTTGATTTGATTTGAACAAATACTGAACTGATCTCCATATATGTGTGAATATGTATGTATATGAATATGTATATTTGGTATTTATACATATGATTAGCGCATTGTATTGTACATTCCGAAATTAGCTAATAATAAATTAATAATAATTATTATAATTAATAAATGTGTGTTTTTGTGTTCCGCTTTGCAGCATGGATGCCCCCACTCAGTCGATATACCCGCATTCCGCAACGCTTTTCGCTGCCATCTGTGCCTGCGTATTTGTGACCATCGGCGTGTTTGGTAAGTGGAGATTGGAAAGGGCTTCTCAATCAATTTACATTTAAAATTTAAAATCAATCCACTGATTGATCGACTGAATGATTGAGCGAAGCACAAGCAGCCATAGCAGAGGAAATCGCTATAAAGCAATGCATGCTCGTAGATATTACGTAATTTCTGGTCTTATCTGAAAGTTACAACTATCCCATTTAATACTACAATCGGAGAACGACGATTCATTCACATGTTATTGCTAAATGCTTATCGTTAGATGACCGAGATGATGCATAAATTACTGCCGGTCAATAAAGTCGACAGTTCGGAATTTCCAAGACGATCCATTATCCAAAAGCACATTTGTATCGGATGTTTGAAATTATAAACGTTATCGATAAATTAACCGGCTTCTGGTATATAGTTATCGTTGTTTGGTCACCCTATAGTAAAAATACGATTTTTTACTCACAGAGTAAATTTGATTTATATGGAAATATATGTATGTAATTTGTAAAGTAAATATGTGAAAGGTAGATATAGTATACATACATATGTATGTATATGTAGATATTCAATTGTATGTGTGAAACTTTAATAGTGAGTTTTAACTAAACAGACAAAGAGTGACAGTAAATTCAGGAGTTTACGATTTCTTTGCTTTCGTGCCCCTCTCTCTCTCTCTCTCTCTCATCGGTCTCTTTTTTCTGTTTTTGTTTATATATACACATATGTATCTATCTTTCTCATACTCTTTTTCTGTTTTTCTCTTCTCTCTCTCTCTTTCTCTCACTCTATCTTTTACTTTCCCTTTCTCTTCTTATCATGTTGTCTCATTCTCTCACTTATTCTCCGCCTCTCACTTACCATCTTTTGCCATTTCTCTCTCTCTCGTATCAGTTTCCCTTTTTGTCTCACCTTCTCCCCGATATAGAAATATCTCCCTCTCTTTTTCCTCCACTCTCACTTTCTCTCCCCTCACAATAATCGCTCTTTCTCATGCTTCTTTTTTCGAATCTTTCATCTCTATCTATCTCTCTCTTTCTCTTCGCAATCTGCCTCCCTTTCTATATCGCTCGTCTTTCGTCTCATATAAAATATTTGAATACATTTGTTACGAATCCATTTCCAGGCAATCTGATAACACTGCTGGCTCTTCTAAAGAGTCCGACGATACGGGAGCATGCGACAACGGCCTTTGTCATATCTCTGAGCATATCAGATCTATTATTCTGCTCTTTCAGTCTGCCCTTGACAGCCGTTCGGTTCTTTCAGGAGGTGCGTGCACATAGAATACTATATTGATATTGTAATCAAATGAAATCCTTCTATATATCCATTGCAGAGCTGGACATTCGGGACGACGCTGTGCAAGATCTTTCCCGTCATCTTCTACGGTAATGTGGCCGTCTCTTTGCTCAGCATGGTGGGCATTACACTCAATAGGTAGGGATTCGATCTCGAATAGGAATGGAAACTAGATATGTGATTATGTGATTCGGATTGATCTACAAATACTTCAACAACTATTTTAGATAAACTAATCGACCCTCATTTCCATTTACCAGGTATATACTCATCGCCTGCCATAGCCGATATTCACAGATCTATAAGCCGAGGCTAATAACGCTGCAGCTGGTCTTCGTTTGGGCAGTTTCCTTTCTGTTGCTGGTAATTTTCAAATAAGTCTAGAGATATATGTACTACTACATACTACTCTACTGTATATATATTGTACTATACTATATAACATCTGCTGATTTCAGTTACCACCGATTCTGGGGATTTGGGGCGAGATGGGCCTGGATGAGACCACCTTTTCGTGTACGATATTGAAGAAGGATGGCAAATCGATTAAGAAGACGTTGTTCATAATTGGTTTCCTGCTGCCGTGTGTGGTTATACTTGTCTCCTATTCCTGCATCTATATAACTGTACTTCATCAGAAGAAGAAAATACGCAGCCATGACAATTTTCAAATTGGCGCCGCCGCTGCCAAGGCGGCTGGATCAGCATCTGGATCGTATGTGACCACAGTGAGCACTCGCAAAGCGCGCGAGGATAATCGCCTCACTGTGATGATGGTCACCATATTCGCTTGCTTCCTCATCTGTTTCCTGCCCCTGATGCTGGCCAATGTGGTGGATGATGAGCGCAACACCTCATATCCCTGGCTGCACATCATTGCCTCCGTAATGGCCTGGGCCTCCAGCGTCATCAATCCGATTATCTATGCGGCCAGCAATCGTAACTACAGGTAAGAGTCAGCACAAAGAACGAGCCATGTTGTTGTTATTTTGCATACATATATACGATTCCATTTTTAGGGTCGCCTACTATAGAATATTCGCATTACTCAAATTTTGGGGTGAGCCGCTATCGCCGATGCCAAGTAAAAACTATCACCAAAGCAAAAACTCAAAGGAATTATCGGGCGTTATTCGCAGCACGCCATTGTTTCATGCTGTTCAGAAGAATAGTATTAACCAAATGTGCCAAACATATTCAGTATGAGTCTTTTGTATTCGAATTTTGCAATACGACATTAACTACTTATTAATATATACAATTTTTTTAAATTTAATTAATTATATATTCGAGCAAGTAAGAAAAACATAGTAAACAAAATAAACAAATATATACATAGATCATTATATTGACGATAATAAAACGCATTTGTATTTTATTCAAGAAAGCAATATAGCTATAAAATAGCTAAAGTGTACAACACTGCAGAAAATTCAAATGCTTATAGACGAAATAGTGATGGCACCGTGCTACCGAAACTCCAATGATTTAGGTCTCGCCGCAGCTAAAACAAGCCAAAATAACGCTAATGTGCTAATTATCTGAGAAACCCATTTTTAGAGCGCTTACATACATATAAATAATTGAAAGACGGCGATTTACTGCTCATGAGCCGAAATGAATGCGTTCAGTAGTTAGCTGTCTTATGGCCATTTCAAATTGGCTCTTAACGATGTTTAGGTATTGTTATGGGGTAGTATTATCAAACAACTGAGACAGTAGCTACTGAACGCGAACATTGTAAGCATTGTTCTTTATGTAGTGGTTATGTAGAGAAGGTAACAAATTGTTAAAAATAGTATAGGATATTCCGTGTATATGATGTGCCAATTCCAAACGTAGGTGCTATGCATGAGTTTGTGTAGTTGACAGCGATCGGCCCCGAAAGTGTGTGAGTGTATGTGCTAGAGGCTGCGTGCGTGAGCGATTGTGTATGTGTGTGTGTGCAGCTTAGCACTGCCTGCCATCGTTGGGTTGATCAAACAATTCGGTATTGAAAGTCTTATCATCATATGGGAACGTGTCCAGGCTAGTATCCTCATTGATAATATCGAGTATTTTCTGAGCAACCTCTGGATTGGTCTCTTGATTTTCTTCGCAAATGACCTTGACATCGCGCAATTTCGAAGCAATCATATCGCGATGCTGTTCGACACGTTCCAGCTCTTGAAGAACGCCACGCATACCCATATTGTCATCTGGCATATCCATAGAATCCTTCGATTCCTTGCGGTAAGTCAAATGAGCATCGGTGACGAAGGTGCGAGTGCGCACCTGATGAGCGCTATACACAGAGCGTGCGCTCTGTGATGGATTCTTGGAATAGCTACCAGTGCTGGGACCGAAGCCCATTGGCATGCCATCGCGTGCGGCAAGGGCATTGTATGTCTTCCCCTTGTTGTTGGCATTGAAGAACTTGCGGAACCATTGCAGGAACTCAAAGTTATCCTGAAAGCGTCCCTTGATCAAACGCTCAATCGGAATTTCCTTATGGACAGACTTCTTCTGGAAGCTGGCTTGCAGCAGCTTGAAATTGTGCACGAATTCATGCTCCTGATTGGCACGAAACTTGATGCGCTTAACAGCAACCGAATTCGGGAACAACATGTCCATGAATTGGCAATAGGCAGCGCCTGGCAAAAGAAAAAACCAGCGCAAGTTTCATCAATGTCCAATATGTATATCTATATCGACAACCTATGCAAATTGGCCAAGGACGAAGGCACTTACCTGTGCATAGTTCTTCGATCTTAGTGAATTCAGCCTTCAATTGAGTATTGACCCAGGTCAACATCTCGTGGCGCGACCAGTTCTGCGATGATACATTAGTCGAATGCACGTTCACAGCCATTTTGCTCGGGATTGATTCTTTGGAAATATATAAATTATTGTATTTATGTATGTTGTTCCGTATGTATTTGAATTGTGAGAATGATTGACATCTGCCAACTACAGCTTACTGCATTACTAAAGGCACTGAAAGCAAAGCAAGGCCAACTACGATACGTCTGTGCGAAGAAAAGCAAGTTTGATCAGGCTTTCGTTGGAAAAAGCCCCAACTCTAACCCTAACCCAAAAGGGATACAATTTATTAGTCCTCCTTGTGTCTTGGCCATCTATTGCAGCATGTATAGCTTTGACTTGGCTTTGCGGCATTACTCTCCGTACTTACAATTGAAATTATGTGTAAAGTCGAATCTTTTTGTAATTGGACAGCGCTTGATGTGTGCAGTGGCAGACCTCGTGTCAGTTTCTGTGTGAAATCTTTGACATCTCCCGGAAATTGCTGGAAATAGTGTTAACAGCGCAAAGCGGACTCCGGGAGAGGAACACACACACACATATGTATGTACATACACTAATATGGATCACAGGACCAGCTAGACCGCTGTCAGTGTTGCTAAAGATGCCGGTACGGCAGACAAGTAAGACCGTTGCTCTTGGCCGATTCCGGTTGCAAAATACTCATTCACAGTCAAAACGATACCGGCTCCATTTTTTGATTTGCCACGCCCCCTCCTATCGGTATATGCATACGGGTTTTGCCAATTGAGTAGTGAACAAGCATATGATACATAAATTATTAGATTTTAAGTTGCTAACTGTAAAAGCTTAGACGTTAGCGTGTGCCATTTTACCGAGCCTCTTATATGTCCATCTCTAGCATCAGAGGTGCTCAGCATATTACAAAATATTCACAAATTACTATATAGCCAGATCAGATTTTCCTACCATTCCATTCCAGTATATAGAACTTTATAGGAATTTAATATGAGATCGTGTGCCAAATGTTTCGGATCTACCTTTTAAACTGTACAAGATGCAGGTTTAGCCGATTTAGCATACCTCTTGTATATGAGCTCTTAAGCTTTAAACAAATTTAAATTCTTTAGCACTCCAAATAACACAAATTCTTGATATATACCACGCCTTTAGTAGGCGCATTGGGATGATCTAGACATCAGACAAGGGTTATATTCAGAGCTGAGCAATACTTTAAATTGCAAATCTCAAGCTTCAAAAGCGCGCGTTCTAGTGGACGGGCAGCAAGTTATAGCACAAAATCAATATGCTCATTTAGCTTTGTGAAGCATAACAAGTTTTAACAGCTCACGCACACACATTTACACGCGGTTTTATCGTTTCTTAACACAATATATATAATATTTATACACATGGATGTTCACATTTAAAAAAAATGGTTTTATTCTTATTCCTTTTGCTTTTGTTTTCAGGAGAATTCTTAGCGCACACTAATTGGCAACAACAAATTATTGCTGCCTGTTGGGTATTTAATTCCAATAATTTGTTTTCTATGCTTTAAGGGCATATTTGCGTTGTGGGAAGATGGAACGCTTGCGGATTTCCTTGAGGGTCTTGCGGTTGGCATCGCGCGACGACAGGGCCTTGCGCATGGATCGCGTCTTCTTCTTGCGCAGATCCAAAGGCTTGTACTTCTTGTTCTTGAAGACCTTGCGCAGATTCTCCTTCTGCTTCTGGTGCATCACAATGTAGACGCGTGCGATGGCCTTGCGGACAACGCGGCTGCATACAGCAAGCAAAAAATATAAGGAAAAGAACACAAATTAGTTAAACATTCAAAATAATAGTAGGAGATAGGAGCGTATGAACAACTTACATCTTGGACAGCTTGGATGGTGCTCCTCCAGTGACCTTAGCCACACGCAGATTGAGCAGCTCATTCTTGAGCTCATCCAATTGCTTGGTGAGCTCCTTCTTGTCCTTCGTTCTCAATTCTGAGCACTTGATCTTCACCTATGCAAGCAGAATAAAAACAATTTGCAGAATACTTTAGTAATTGGTTTATTAATGCGTACACACAAAAAAATAATATTTGAAACAAAAAGTATGCACAGTTTAACTCGTGTTTCACACATTTCTTTGCTATTTCATGTACGGATGTTATTTATTTTTAAGAATTATAATTTACAGAAACTTAGTACCAACCATTTTTCTCGCTGGTCACGTCAAAAAAGAAAGAACTAGGGCCGGACAATCGAACGAGGGCTATCGTATGAAAACAAACGACGATTTTGACAAATGGCAGTTGTGCCATTTTACAGCACTGGCATTTAGATAGCTCAACACTGTTGAGTGTGGAGCGATGCTGTTAAGCGACACTGTGGCAACGCCAAAAAATCCAGCCCACGGCCCCCCGCACAGCACAAGCAAATCCACTAATAGTTTAAGTTTAATTGTAAATGAACTAACTATTAAGAAGAAAATACAATAAAATATATACCCGACAAATCGCAAACATGGCTGACAGAGCAATAAAGCTGCTCATCATAGGAGAGAGCGGCGTTGGAAAGTCCAGGCAAGCAATTTATCACAATTCCAATTAACATTTGCAATTGCGTATTTCATCTGCGTACGCACACACACACATGTAAACATGTAAACACTTAAACTGAGATAAGCTTTTGCTTAGACTAAGTCATACATGCGTATTGTTATTTCGCATTTGAATCTATTGTGAATCTGTTGTTTTTCTTTTGTTGCATATTCCAGCCTGATACGTCGTTTCGTTGAGAACAAGTTTGATGACAATCATGACGTCACGATTGGTATGGACTTTAAGAGTGCTATCATGAATGTGGATGGCATTGACTACAAGCTTGCACTGTGGGACACAGCGGGCGCCGAAAAGATTTCGCAGTCTAACACCCAGTTTCTATCGCAAGGCGATGGGCGCCATACTGGTCTATGACATCACAAATCGCGAATCACTGGTCAAACTGGATGCATGGATGGCCGAGCTGGACAGCTACAGTGATAATCCGAACATAGCGCGATTATGGTGGTCGCCAACAAAATTGATCAGGAACGTGTCGTTGACCGGGAAGACGGACGCAAATTTGCGCGCAAACATCGGGCGCTCTTTATCGAAACATCGGCCAAATGTGATCAGTTCGTTAGTGATATGTTCAAGGATATTGTGGAGAAGGTAGGCTTTATTGTCATTATTATGACACTTCTTAAATTCATTTGTTATTATATTGTCAATCCATTCCAGATTGTTTCATCAGAATATTTCGTTAACGGGAATACTTCGAATGGCATGACGATTGATAATACCCAGGATGTATCAGATTCGAGCCCATCGACGTGTTATTGTTGACGAGCGTGATGTGCTCTCTCCTTGGTTCATTATGGTTTTCGATAATTAATTTTCCTTAACTTCCGTAGAGTATATTTATTTTAAAAGTATCAATTTCAACATAGTATAAATGCTTTATAACATATCCCAAAAAAAAAAAAACGAAATGCCTCGATTTTGCAACGTTCGCTTCTGTTCGGTAAGCAACACGACGAAAATGTTTACATGTACCTAAACTGAAAATATTTATATTATCCCGTACACCAACGCAGCGATTGGCGAACAATAATTTGTTACTTTTTTTTTGTATATACCAAAAAATAGAAAGCGCTGGATTGGTTCCGTTATTTTTAGCCCAGCCGCGCAAGCGCTCTATCACTGTCCCCCTTGCTCCCTGCCATAATTTTTTTTCTGTCTCTTATTATTATTAAAATTATATGAAGAAATTTGTTCAAGTCAGAAAGCTCTTTGCGCTAAATTTAATTTAAAAAAAAAAAGATTAAATAAAATATAAAAAACAAATTTAAAAGGAAAAACGCTGTTTAGATAGAAATGTACATGGAGCACGATTGTTATTCAATTTCTTTTCATTCATTTTGATTGGTGTTTGCGTGTGAGTGAGTGCTTAGGTGTGTTTGTGAGTGTATTTACATATATATGAATTTAATTTTAAATTGGTTTCTTTTCGTTTGTTGTAATTACCGCTAAAAACACGAGGTGACAAAATTGTTGACGCTAAAGCGATGTTTCGTCAGAGAAACAATTCCAGACGTACGCCCTATGTATGTACATTTTCTATAATCATAGTGTTTGGTTTTGATTTTTTTTTCTTTTTTGTTTTTTTTTTTTTTTTCGTATTTTCTGTTCTTTTTTTGTCGTATAGTATCTAGGCATTACAAATGTAACTTAAAGTTATAGCAACGTCTTCGTTATAGACGCTGCCATCTGTCTGTCATCTACTTGCCAGCGATGCCACTCTTTTTGGCATCCAGTTCGTAGATGAGCAAACGCCACATTTTCACCACAAACACTTCAGCCTCCTCGTCCAGCACCTGTCGCGTAGAATGAGTGGGCGTGAAAGAGAGAGAGAAAGATAGAGAGTGTGTTGTTTATAAATGTTGAAAGTGTGGGGAATTTGAATTTGATATTGTAGTTGTACAATATGTATGTATATAACGTATACTCACCATTTGGACATCGTCCAATATGCTTTGGGGCGGACACCGGCCAATACTTTGGAACATATAAAGTCCACTAACGTTGGCTCCGGCTCACCGATATATTCGATGATTTTTTTATTGATCCACGGACGTATTTTGCGTTCCATTAGACCGCTGTCAATCTCTTTGCGGTCAAGCTTATAATTAAATAGTTCCTCCTTTTGTGTAGGTATCCTGTCAATAATGCTTTTTATATGCCGGCGTTTTTTCATCATGCACCTTTGCACCATTCTCATCCTTTTTTGGTGTTTGCCGCGGCGGCATCTGCGCCACCCAGATGCAGCTGCATCATTCTTACCATGAAGTGTTTGCTGCCGGCATTGTTGGCGCCGCTGCTGCCGCTACCGCCGCTGCTGCTGCCGCCACCATGCTTGCCATGCTGGCTGCTGCTATTCTTGCCACTTGATCCGGAGGATGCTGAACCAGATCCATTGCCACCGCTCCCGCCACCGACCGCATTCGCTATCTTCCTGGCTAACGGCAGCGGCAGCAGCTGTCGCCGCTGATACAGCAGAACTTTGACGCTCCGCAGCCGTCTGTGATGCGCTTATCGATGATGTGCTATTGCTTATATTGTCATCATAATCTGCAATGGACAAACCAAATATACGTATATTATTATAATGTTTCACGTTTTGTTTGGCAGCCCTATCACAACTCTCTTGCACCCTTCTCTATCCCACCCCCATGTCTATTCCGTCTCCTCTCGCTCGCTCACCTAAAGGCACCAGTTTGCGCTTCTTGGGATTGATGTTCTCGTCGTTGTCGTCATCGTTGGTAAATA